>JABCKD010000622.1:0-38447 GCA_013186415.1 Fusarium sp. NRRL 66088 | reverse complement strand
GGCTTATTTCTTCTAAGTCTAACTACTACCCGCTATAATTAGATAAGCTATTATAGCTGTGCTAATATATGGCTAAATCTACCACGCCACTAATGACGTCAATAGCCGTCAGGGTTCGTGCTATTCCAGCGCTCATCCAGGTCAAAAGGACTTGCCTTTGTTGAGAGAAAGTTGGTCAGGTTCGCCATAAATCGAGTGAGGATGATATCCAGCTCAGATCTGGCCTGTGTCGGGAATCCAATTGTCAGGATATTCGAAGGATATGAATGATTGAAAGTAATGTTTGTGCCATACAACGCCTGAGCCGCCGTTTTCCATAAAGTCGGGTCACGCGCAAACAAACCAGCCGTATCAAACTGAGGTGATAGGGGCATCGCATTATCCAAAGAGACAAGTCCGTGACCTAAATCAGTTAGCTGTATCATTCAAAACTATGGAATAAAACGTACTGGGTCTATTTCCGTAAATCCCCTGGACTTGACTTGGCGACCTGATGCTACCTCCCGTATCGGAACCAAGAGCAAGGTCCAGCCATGGATAAGCAGCTGTGTAATAGCTCAGCACAGTTCGTCAAGACTCTTATGGTTTATCTCTTACCTTCTCCAGCAGCCGGACCAGCTGAAGAGGATGACGGATCTTGATACCCGTCTCCTCGAGGGTTAAACGGCGCATGGTAATCCACCCAATCGGCAGTAGCTGATTCCCCATTTGCAAACTGACTCGTCTTCATCTTTCCAACAATGACAGCGCCAGCATCAAGCAAACTCTGAACAGCGGGTGCTGTTTTATTGGTCACGGGGTAAAGATGGTACCAAGCTCTGTTACCATTCGAGGTCTTGAGCCCTTGAATGTCGAAAATATCCTTGACCCCAAGTCTAACACCAGCCAGGGGCTTCTCTGCAGTTTTTGCGAAATAGAGTCTTGAAGGGGCGGCAATTGCAAGAGATTGACCAGGAAGGTTGGCGGGAAGAACCGAATACGAACAATCTTGATTCAAGATTGAGGATTCACTGAATGCCCCTTGAACATCGGCGTACAGCCTATAGGCTTGGTAGATGCGTCCAGTAGTAGAGACAAAGTACGGGCCATCAGGGAGGAGGGGGTTATCATCTTGAGCTTTGGAAACCCAAAAAGCGGTAGAGTTACCCAACACCGTACTCTCTGGTTTCTGGGTGTTGGCACTCCGTCGCTGCACGTAGAAGCCTATAGAAAATTAGCACTACTCGTAAATTCGATACATCAAGCAAAAGGATTCACCTTGAGCGAAACCAGGTTGATAAACATCATCCCTCTTCGAAAACGCTGCCGTCATGTTATTCACGGCATCAAGGCTTAAGGACTTTTCGGGTGTGCTGAGGACAGTGATTGGAAGCAGCCCAATGTTCTCATCAACCTCAAACACAGTCCTCGAAACTTTTCCAACTGCATGAGGTGGGACGTAGTAAGAGATGCCGTTGAGCTGCAAGGTCGTGCCAGTGGCTGAAAACGAATATGTAGTGACCAGAAAAGGCCTCAAAAGGACCGCCGCCACCACATACCGCCAGTATTTCATTTTCATTGGACGTAGTTCTGAACCAGTATAAGAGGTCAGTTCTGTGATGGTTAACGAGTAAGGGCGGAAGAAGACTTTGCAAAAGGAACAAGGAATTAGGTCAATAACTCGCAGCAGCTACTTGAGTGAAGGAATATCCGATGTCATATTTTCTATGCTATTATTCAGGTTATTTCAACGTCCACCTCGTCGCACCGTTACATCAATGGGAAACGCCGATACCGTCTGGCAAGAACCCTGATGGAAGCCCCATAACCACACAGAACAACAGGGGTCCTAGGGAACGGTAGTATGCAGATCTTTGAGGGGCAGCAAGTGATGTCGTAACTCTTATTCGACATTTAGGAACCCCACGGAATCAACAGGAAAAATATCATAATCCCCGAGCGGGATCACCCTGTAGAGGGCTGAAGTAGCGGCGACGTGCGTCAAGAAGTGAATGAGACGCCAGAACATTGAAGGGGGTTTAGTCAAGGACAATGAAGAGGTTTGTAAAAATTATAATTAATTCATTAAGTAGACTTTATAGTATGATTTAAAACTTGAATCTCCTTTATTCATTCATTCTTTTGTGAACGGTACCTCTTGTTTTCCTTGACCCGGACAACCCCGTAGAGGTTGAACTAGTGGCTTCAATGCCAAGCCATCAGGGTTACCGGCATGAAATGCAGTTACATTTAATCCATATTGTCTCTTTACTTTTGACTAAAACGACTGGCGGCATTATTTCAACGCTGATCTTCATCCAGTATGAATATCCCTCATAGGAAACGCCAAGCCATCAAGGTTGAGTCGATGTTCCGCAACAGTAATCACCGTTTCCGTGGCTGAGACAGCGTGGGATGTCGTAGCACTGACTATGATCGAGCTTCAGATATCGACGTGTATTTATAGGCTGTTGTATTCTCTCCAAGCTGTTGCTCTCCAGCTCACAGCACAGCTCAACATTCTCAGCCCCGATTCTTCAATCCTTTACCGCCTCACACTCAAACCATGGTCGGTCTATCAAAGCGTCTCTGGGAGGCTTCCTTGATATTCCTAGCAGCACTGTCTTTCCCTGGTTGCAGTCAAGCAGTGCCACACGCGTCCCAGCATAGAACTGAGACATGTTCAAAGAAGCCATTGATGGAGAACTTTGACTCCATCGGGGCTTGGTTTGATGGCGTCGCGGCGGTCAACTGCACTGCAGCCACTAGAAACCCTAACGTTTCTATCGCGATCGTGGGTGGGGGCATCTCTGGTCTCACGACAGCCTTGATGCTCGACAGCATCGGGTTTCACAACTGGGAGATCATCGAAGCCAGTGAGAGAATCGGCGGACGGTTTAGAACCAAGTTTGTCGGCGGAACTCAGGAGTTTGCTGAGATGGGACCCATGAGGCTTCCTCATACTATCACTTACAAGAGCGACAACTCCACGGAGGTCTACACAGAGCATGGTCTGACATACCAGCTGGCCAACACCCTCAACGATATGAACAAGAACGATTCAAAGTGGAAGGTTGACTTCATCCCATGGATTCAACACCACCCCAACGAACTCATCGCTTGGGGAACTGGCAGACATCCAGACGGCAGTGTGCCAACCCGAGCAGATATTCTCGCCGATCCTACACTTGGAAGACCTCCAGCGTTGACCTCTGCCGAGTACAACGAGACCAAAGCCCGCATGAACAAGATTCTCAAAAACGAAACCATGCTGAGGGAGATTCAGCGAGATGTCTGGCGTTCGCACAAACGCGTCATGGACATGGGCTTCGATGACTGGAGTGAGCAGTGCATGATGAGGGAGGCCTTCCACGCAAGTGAGAATGTCACGGATGCTATCTGGACTGCTTCCGACTATGACGTGTTCTGGGATGAGATGGTTCACAACTCGAATCTTGGGTTGGACGGAACCAGGGACTCTCTTGGCGAGACTGAGTGGAAGTGTGTCGACGGTGGCTTCAACAGACTATCGGATGCATTTCTGCCTCATGTCTCCGACAGACTCATTCTGAACCGGAAGATCAGAAAACTCGAGACTGTACAGGACAAGGACGGTCGTACGCGAACTCGTTTGTCCTGGTATCCTAGTGTCAGCAACCGAACTTTTGAGTCCAAGGAATACGACTACACCATCATGGCCGTTCCCTTCACCATGACACGATTTATGGAACTACCAACCTTTTCTTCGGTTCTCGGCCGTGCCATCAGCGAAGCAGGTCTCAGGTTCAAGTCTGCCTGCAAGGTGTCCCTGCTCTTCTCGGAACGCTTCTGGGAGAAAGGCGAGAGGCCCATCTTTGGCGGCTACTCGATGCCAACTAGCAGACCGATCGGGGCTCTTTACTATCCTGTGTATGGGTTGAACGAGTCGCGACCGGGTCTCATTACGCATTATCGTGGAGGTGACTGGAGTGATCGCTATGTTAGCTTTTCGGATGAGGAGCATGTGCAGCTGGTGTTGGATTCCATAGTGAGCCTACATGGAGAACAAGCGAGAGAACTCTACACGGGAGACTATGAGCGTCTCTGCTGGCTTCAGGATGAACACACTGCGACTTCATGGTGTCGCCCAGATGTTGAACAGCACAAGCTCTACATCCCAGCATATCATCGCACTGAGCACAATACCATCTTCATTGGTGAACACACAGCACCGACGCAGGCTTGGATCAGCTCTGCCATTCACTCGTCGGCTAGAGGAACTATCCAGCTTCTTCTTGAGCTTGGCATGATTGACGAGGCGAAGAAGGTGAACGAGGAATGGATGGGGAGGTGGATTGAGCATGAGTAAATAGACCATGTTGATAGTCTAACGTACCTTGACAAGAGTCTTGTCTCTTCTTCAGCTATGCACAGCTTCCTTGGTAAGGAAAATTGCAGCGCCCACAAGTAAAGGCGTATAACACCATTCCATCACTCATCGTGTAAAAACAGTCTCATCCACGCAACAGCAGCATTCTTGCCCCTTTCCATAGCCGCCCTCTCACCCTTTATCTCCTCATCTCCTCTAACCAAACAACCATGAACGTGGCCGGGAAAATGCTGATAGTCAAATGGCAGTCCAGCAGCTTGTAATTTCTGAAACGTATGCAGCTTCAGTTCCGCCGTATACACGGGGTCAAACTCAGGGGCAAGCATCTGCACCGGAACTCCTACCCCATCGATATCTTCCACTTTCAGCAAGGACGGGTGTGCAGATGTTACGCAGTCCACAAGCGGTGGGACATGCTCCTTGGCACCAAGTCGAAACACAGCCCAGCCGCCATAGCAGAAGCCAATCGCACCCAGCTTGTCGTACTTCTCGCGAAGAGCTCTCGCAAAGGCAAAAATCTGTGGCTCACGGATTTCGCGCGAGTTTCGTCCGAGAAATCCCGGCATATCCATCTCACTCCATTTCTCTGCCGTAAGAAGATCAAGAGGAAGTGAATCGCCCTGGAAAAAGTCAGGGACGTAGGTTGTCACGTTGGCTTCTTTGGCATAATGATCGGCTAGGAGACGGATGTTTGGCAACGTCCAACCAAAAAGATCGTGGATGATGAGGACTGCGGCCTTGGTGTTTTCACCCGTCACGTAACAATCTAGGTCCGCGAACCTTTCAGTTCGGCCAGTGGGTTCTCGGTCCCATTTGAAACCTTGTGTGCAACAGGAGCTGATGGACATGTTGGGGTGATGGCGAAGACAGCGAAATAGAGACAAACCACAGGGTAGCTTAACGGCTATGTATTATCAATGAAGCAAGGGTAGCTAAGGGGTAGTGACATATGGATGAGTCACGTCGGATAATGGCTCGATAATTAAACGATCCAGTCAGACGCAATGCTTATTCTTGGATACCGATCCTTCGGTGCACAATGTCACTGTCTCGGGACCGAAGCTACCGTTGTCTGGCTGTCTGTCGTCCGAAGGCGATGAGTTTCTCTGACAAAGTTTCAGGCGAAATTATCTTGGCGAGGAGTTTAATGGACGCCGAGCGCTCTGGGCATCTCCTCAAGGCGCGTATCACTTCCTTCCCAGTGGTGCGAATGCCTTCATCTCCATTAGAGCAGACCTACGAGCTTCAATTTGGGGGCCAGCGGACTTTGAGTTAAAACCGGCCTCCATGTCCGATCCCTGTCTAAACTGGTTGCCAAGTGTGAAGCCCGCCAAGGAACCCTTGCATTGTGACAGTTGGGGTGCCAAGAGTCATTTTACCATTGTTTTATAGGACGGTATTATTGCTTCTTCTCAGGGCAATACGGAAGGATTCGCTGTTGTCCACGCGTTCCTGAGTCCAAAGCCACTGCCACCACTGCAATCCTCAAGACCAATTCCATTGGTAAAGAAAAGGGTTCGAGGTATCGTCAAGAAGAAAATATGTAATGAATAATAAGTATGAGGTATCAAAAATGTCGCTTTGCCAAATCAGTGTTGTAGTTCAATCTCACCATCCATCCATCTCTTTAATCCGCCCTCTCAGCGTACGCATACCAATCGTCCTTGAATCCCCATTCACTTCCCTTCGTCTTGGTGCCATTCTTGAGCCAGCAGTTGACACCCCAGTTACCAACCTCCTCCGACATCCTCTTGCCAAACACCACGCTCCTGCACTTGACCCCGGATCCCTCATTCTCGTCTTTGTCGATCATAGCGCTGCAGGCGTTTAGGCAATCCTGTAGCGTGTATGCGATGAGAGGCGAGACGTCTGAGATGATGCCGCCCTCCTCTGCTTCATTGCCCGCGGGCGCGTTCACGCCGCACCACCACTTGAAGTCGTATCCCTTGCTTGACTTGAACGAAGTTGCTGTGCTCTTATCCTTGGGGCAGTCCAATTCGAGAAGTTGGACCTCGTCGGCTGGTTTGGGAACGTAGGGGGCGGTATCGTTTTCGGCGGCAGTGGTGGTGGTTGTTTCGGGGGCTGCTGAGCATTCTGTTGGTGTACTTGTCTCCACGGGGGCAGCAGAGACAGCAGTGGCGGCAGGGCAATTATCATCGCTGAGTTCAATGTCAGTACACACTCATGGTAGTAAAAGATGAAGAAATAATACTCACGATTTAGCATTGGCCAGAGCTGCACCAAGTCCACCTCCTACACCGGCTCCCACGACGATGGCGGTAAGGAGGGCGATGAGAGCAGCAAAAGTCCACACACCGAGACCAAAAGGAATATTTTGAGTCTTTTGGCCTGGTTGTGCTTGTGCTTCATATCCAGGAGGAAGATAGTAGGGATTGCCATTTTGATCGTATTGAGCCACCTCCGGGGCCTTGGCCGCCTGTTGAGAGTGGGTGTCGACCTGAAGGCCTTCGCTGTCTTGAGGTTGATGCATTTTCGTATCGTCTGGTCTCGTACAGTGAAAGATCACCAACAACAAACAGGACGAGAGAAATCTCAGGATGCCTACCGCCGAGCCGTAGGGCGACTTTTGAGAAAACAGGGAAGTGGGCGAGGACAAGGTCCAAGTGTGCCTGGAGGCGAAGCCCAAGCTCATTACCGTAGCTTTCGGATCCACAAACAAGGCTAGTACCGCCCTGTGCTTGTTTCATACAGGCATTAAAGACATTGATCGGTAAGCTGACTGCATATTTCCGCAAATCATGGCCAAGTTGAACCAGCCGATGTGAACCCCCTGCTGGGCAGAGGGCGGCTCGTCGCGCTTGTGGTTCGTGATGGTTGGCCAGCCTTAACAGGCGTGGGAACCACGGCTTTAGGGATCCACTAGCTAAAGGCAGGGAGCCACTTACGTCCTCTCGTTGAGATTGCCCGAAACAGTCGGCTACGAAGGGGCTGATAATTTGCCCCGTGGGCTCCGGCAGTGGCTCCTTAAGTGCCTTTAAGGCTTTTATCATCCATCTAAACGACAAACTTGGGATCGACAAGTTACCAGTTTTGCTGGAGTTTATTCGAGGCAAGGGAAGGGGATAGAGTTACCCTGTCATGTAACCAACAAGCACACCACCTTTGAGGTCTCGTCTGCGAGTCTCATACACAGACGGTTTCCGCTTCCTCAAAGGTTTGAGAAGGAAGGGGAAGCTAACACGCTTCTGTCCTCGCGTAGGAACCGTGCCGCTAATGGCCTTACGTTGTGACGTTAGAGTAACCAACACGAACTCAGAGTTTAATTACACAGTGGGTGCCCAATCGCCATCGCGACCTCAAATCTTTAGTCTCGTTCACAACCATCTAAGCCACGGTGGCTTGGCGTTCTGGTCGACAGAGGCATCCGCCTGCTGTCGAGGACGTGGAGCCCCTAGATATCTTGGCCGGCTTCTTGACGTCCACGATGGAAGATATATGGTTGCGGCTTGGCAACGTTCCTTCAGCGATGATAACGGAACGAAAGGAGAGCCACTCTCGCTCGATCGATCGCTCATTGCCTGGTATCGAGACCTCGGCGCCACTAGCGCCAACGTCTGTGCCTCGAACTCATGTACCATGGCCTCATCATGAGCCTTTAAAGACCCTTCATCACCTTCCAAAGGCGGTGCTTCATTCCTACCACCCATCATCCACGTCCTCGCACATGTGCACACCATGCACCAGGTTCTCATAGAGACTGACATCCTCGACGGCCGGCACGACGCCTTCCACTGGGTACCACTAGGTCCATTAAATAGCGCTGTAGATAGCTTGAGACAACTCTAAGGCGGGAATGATGCCTTCTAACTGTCTCCTGAGGCGAAAGCCAATCAGGGCTGCTTGTTGGCTAGCCTCCTAGGAGCTCAGCTGGTTGATATCGAGTGCGTGTCCAAGACTTGGCCGAGCTCGTTCTGCAATACGTAGGCCCGTATACTATGCAGGACTACCTTGAGGCCGCTGGTCAGCGCGGCACTGTGGTGTGCTGTGTCCAAGCCATCGCCGATGGTCTCGACACCAAGCCGCTTGACCCCCGGCTCTGCGTTCAGGGTGTCCGTGAAGCTGTTCACTATGGTTTGATCCTTTTCCTCGACAGCCTGCAGCGAGAGGCTGGAATAGGTACGTCCCTGCGCTTCGTGTGTCTACTTGACCACCTCAATGGCTTTAGTCTATTGCGGACGCTATTTCCCGTTGCCTCCGCCTCGATCGCTGCGGTTGAGGTGCCAACTGTGGTCTGTCTTGGAGGCTAAGTTGACGGCCTGAGCAAATCCACAACCTGGTCTCATTTCCAAACGTAAATGACCACTAATAGTAGAAATGTTAAAAGCGTGAGAACTAAGTAACTGGCGAGTACACTGCATGGATCCTTGGACTGCAGCAAATCACCTATATATGACAATGTATGCTGATACCGGGATCTGCAGAAGAGAGGGAACGTCCGCAGCGAAGAAAGATGAAAGAAAGGAAAGAGGGAGCTTAGAAAAGCATCAGAAAATGATTGATGTCTTGGAGGGAGTGGTATTGGAGAGAACTTAAAAACTAGACGGTAACAAGGGCAAAGACGTCCATTGTCTTTGCTTGCTCCATGGCCATCTCACTCTCGTTCAACGAGGTAAGCACTCATGAAAATATTACCACTACTCCTGGGTCAACTCACGTGGGTTGTGATAGGTTACTGCCGCTGATGTAAGCTAGAAAGATGCCTTGGTAGGCTGTGTTACTTGACAAGCAGCCATATTTTTCTCGGAGCCTGATCTCCAGAGACGCCTTCTTTTTTTTCTTTTTTCTGCCACCTGATCATGAAAACGCACGCCGAGAAGACACCATGGACAAGGATCTAGCCGTGGAGATCTCATCGAATGACGCAGGGAGGAAGAGAGCGTCCCCATTTCTGGAAGAGGAGCTCGGGATGGGGAGCAAGCGGCAGGCAGTCAAGGAAGGGATCGGCTCTGGGCCTGCGACAGGCGAGAGTCTTGTGGGCGTAAACGGCCTGGATCAGATTACTGGGTATTCAGCGCAGTTACCGTGGGGCCAAGAAACTGCAGACGATCTCTACGAGCCTCCCGCAGAAGGGTGCTCGTCGTGGGATCAGGATTCTAGCTGGCAGGAGATATCGTCAACAATGGAGACATGGGAAGCCGGGCCTGCTGCTACATACGGTGGCGACATGGACTTAGCCCCGTTACCGGAAGCCCTGGCAGAGATGGGGGAGCCACAGGGGACTTTGGGAGAAATTCAGGAGAGCGGAGGTGATGGCTGCTCCTCGACTCCAGCCGAAATGATTACGGAGATGGACTCTCTGGCAGACTATGACACATGCTTCGGCACGGCAAGTCAAGTACTCCTCACGCATCTTCACGGAAGTCTAACACGATGGCAGGTGATGGTACATGCGACACTTGACACATGTGCATCGAAAACAGATGGTGACCTATCACTTGCGGTCCGCGCAGGTGGCAATATCATCAATTTCTACAGAGAAGCCGACAAACTTGTGGGCGTCTTCATCTCCGATGGTCTCAGTTCACTTTTGGGGCAGTTCCCAGTCCATATGACAGCCATATTGGCGCCATCGCCCAATCAAGGGCTGATCCGTGTCGTCATCTATGGTTTGTTCGAAGATAGGGACCCGATTGGGAAGCACCTTTCCAAGGCGAACTTGTATCTGCAACATCCTACGATGGAGGAGTATGATCAGAGCGTCAAGTACTTCAACCCCCATCTCTTGTTACGCCCAGGTGCGAAGATGCCTCGCATAGAAGACTTGAGCCTCCAGGATGACGAGCCGATATCGCCTGGTTCAACTGTGCTGGATGAAGTCCGCCAAGGAAAGATATGGAGGATCTTTGACTCGGCAAGCGGGGGGGAAGTTGTGCCCAAAGTCACAGCCAGTCTGAGATTGAAGACGACCTTGGAAGAGTAAGTTGATGTTGAGGACCGGGGCCGCATTTTACCCAAGTTGCTAACATGAAGCAGGCATCAACTAGCCGCGCTGGAGATGATGATTGAGAGGGAGCGTGGCGTCATCAAAGGTGCAAAGTTTCCCACTCTATGGGAGTTGCCGGCCAGTGCTACGAATCCCAGGTGAGTTGCATTCTCCAGGATAAGCGCCTCCGCCCTTCGAATAGGCCAAAGACCGCTGAGCCTTTACAGATATCGAAACAAGGTTACTGGATGGTTTGATCAGAACCCGGCCGGCCTACGAGGTGGCATTCTTGCTGATGTGAGTTTGACTTTGAGGCAGAGGAACATGAACTGACTATAAAAGGAAATGGGATTGGGCAAAACTTTGAGCACGCTCGCTCTTATTTGCTCGTGCCTCGATGCCAGGGACGAAGTTGCAAACGAATGCAGTACGACCCTAGTTATCGTCCCAAAGTCAAGTAAGTTTAGCAACTTTGCTGTAGCATTCGATAGTCACTAACTGTGTTAGCGCTCATCGGCTGGGAAACCCAGATCGAGAAGTACGTTATGCCAATCGAGTTGTATCTTGAAAGAGGCTTGCCCTTGAAGGAGACGAGAAGCAGTTTACATGGTATTATTCGGTGGCCTGTACACTAACACTCAATAGGCACATACTGAAAGGAAGAATCAAATGTACTACTTACCACGGCCCATCCAGACACGACCAGACACGCGTGCTGCAAGGATACGACATTGTCCTCACAACATATGAAGTCCTTCGCCAGGATTTTGCCGGAAAACACGAACGAGATACAATCTACTCTCACACATGGCATCGAGTAGTTCTTGACGAAGGTTAGCGGATAACAAAACTCAATAGTCTAGTGGATTTCGGTCTCAACTAACACGCACCATGATAGCCCATCGCACAAGATCACGCTCCTCTCAACTCCACGAGGCCGCCATAGCAATCTCGAAGCTCTCCCAAACCCGATGGTGCCTCACGGGAACCCCGATCCACAACTCTCTCGACGACTTTGGCGCACTTCTATCATTTCTGCAGGTCCGAGGACTGGACCAGAAGAAGACATTTGACAGGTTCGTCGCCAAGCCCATCAAGGAGAACCAACCCTGCGGTATGGAGCGTCTTCAAGCGCTTGTTCGTGCAACGAGCCTGCGGCGTACGGTGCACCTCAATGGCGCGAGCCTCGGCCTTGAGCCCCGATCCGAGGTGGTTGAAATGGTAGAATTGAGTGCGAGTGACGCGGATTTGTACTCGTTCTTCCAAGAGATGAGTTTCCGCATCGCTAAAGGCACAGGCAAGGGCAAAGAGAAGGGGAAGGGGAAGGGCAAGAAGGTGGCAGGAGCAGGAGTTGAAAAGGGGGATGGCAACATACTCTCCCTCATCCTCTTCCTTCGGTTGATCTGCAACTACGGCGAGAGAATTCTGCCCATACGGGCTCTTGAAGCGTGGAAGACTCGGGACTCGGAGGCAGTGAACTGGTCGATGATGCAGCAACAGCGAAAATCCTGTTCAAGGTGTAAGGCATGGTTGGACAGGACTGAAGATGTTGACACCCTGGCTTGCGGACATGAGATTTGCTCCTCTTGTCAGCTGGTACTTGTCGCTAGCGAGACTGGCGATGAGGAAGAAAGGGTACGACTTTTTGAGTGTGCTGCTTGCAAACAAGATTCGGATTCGGGCCCCAGGCTACCTTGCAGCTCTTTTAGCCGCTCAGCCAAAGTTGAGGCGCTGATACAAAATCTTCGAACTGAGCAACAGCAGCGTGCTGACGGCAACATTAACAAGAGGTGAGTTACCATGCTAAAAGTCTGCCACCGCAGCCAAAGGTTAACTTGTCGATAGTGTGGTGTTTAGCTGTTGGACCAAGATGATGAACGAGGTGCAGAACGATCTTGAAAACGAGGGCTTCAACTTGGAGCGGATTGACGGTAAAGGATCATTGGATCAGCGACGGAAAGCAATTCACCGTTTCAAGGAAGACCCGAGTTGCACAATCATGCTGGCAAGCATCGGGAGCGCCGGCGAAGGGTACGTCATCTCCTTCTGCTATGTTGGCCTGATGTTTGCCCTTCCGAGACATAACAGGGTTGAATAGAACTGACAATGCCCAACTTGCAGTATCGATCTCATATCGGCCTGTCACGTCCATATTCTGGAACCGCAATGGAACCCCATGACCGAATCACAGGCGATCGGCCGCGTTCACAGGTTTGGGCAGAGGCAAAGAGTGACTGTGACGAGGTACATAGTCAAGAAATCGATCGAGACGGTATAGTGTTCCCCAACCTATAGATTTGTTGCCACAGATCGCCTAGAGGGCTGGAACCCTTCATCTAACAGTCATCTTAGTATATTCAGTGGATCCAGACCGACAAGTTACGGCTCATTGCTCAGTCAATCGATCAAACGCATGTTTCACAGACCGAAGTTGACGAAAAACGTTGGAAGGCAAGTTTCTCTAAATTCACCCTAATCACCAGTTCGTTAACGATATGCAATGTATAGCGGCTCCAGGACACCCTCTCATTGAACCTGGAAGCAGGTAGCTAATTGATTTCCCCCCTTATCAATCCATAGACATCCGGGGGTTTTCGCTGTTCCCCCGAGCCTTTTTTGCCTCCTCAATAAGCTCCTCCCATGAAATATTCAGCCACTTGTGAAGTCCAGTTGGCCCCCTGAGTTCTGAGACTGACCCCTTGGGGGCGTTTGGGCTTCGTGGTGTGCACTCTGGATCAGCGCCTTGATGGAGTGCAAACCGCATAAACTTGGCTGATTTGAGCGTGTCCTTCTTTGCTGCGATAAGAAGTGGAGGGCCTGTCTTAATGCTTTCGAGGTAATCAAATGTGGCGCCATGATCGCACAGCCAGCGTGCCAACCTAATCGAGAGAGTCGAGTCTGCCACCGAAGATAGGGCCCTACCCCAAGATTCCTTTGGTACCGGTTGGGAATCGTACAGTTTGTTCCAAACCGAAATGAGAACGCTTTCCTTCAAGTAGTCTCCGCCCGTTTTTCCAATAAATAACTTTCCAAAGCACTCTGGCCAACTCTTGGCGAAATCGTGGGCATCAGCACTAAATAGCGCATATAGCCAGGCTTCCACGAATCGATACATCCTTTCTGGATCTTCAGATTCCATAACCGCAGTCCAGGTTCCATAAATAGAGCAATCTGTTCTTCGAATATCGGTCTTTGGGGACATGACCTGAATCCATTTCAACGTCTCGTGATTCTGACTTTTTACGGCGGTGGCGAAAATAGAGTCCAGATTGTCGGGCATTTCCAATAGCCATTTGGAACAAAGCAGGTCCATCAACTCCTTCGTTCCACGGGAGGCTGCTTCTTCACGCAAGCTATTTTGGTCGTAGTTGTGAAGGGAATCAAACAATTGCATTGCGGCGCTACCTTTGGTGAGTTTATTCACCCGGATGAGTTCCTTAAGGACAAGGATCTTGTCGGCATCGCTGGCTGTAGCACGCAAGACGGGTTCAGAGGGCTCATCGACCCTGTCGGTCCTGTGGGCCTGGTCTAGATGGCGATCCCGCATCTGACGAGAGATGAATCCAACAAGGTGGTACTCGCAATCAGGGACATCGCAAGTCCACGGGCGATCGTGGGTCTTGGAGTGTTTGCGCCTCTCGTCCAGGGTTTCGAATCCTAGTCGTTGACAGTCGCAACCAATAAAGCTGCACCTGAACGGCTGGCCGTAGTGGTCATGGATAAGTTGACAGTAACATGGGTCACAGTGGTAGTTTGGTGGGCAGATTAGACGGTCGAGGGCCGTTTGGAGGGAGGCAGTGACACGTCGTATAAATAAAGGATCCGCGACCTGCCATTCACCTGGTCCACAAACATGACGATTAGCCCCCCGAAGAAGAAGCATCATTAGAATAAGGGACGCGGGGGAAAAGGACCCGACGTTGCTCACCTTTCCCCAACTCGAAGAGCCGTGTACCGGCTTCTCGGTGGAAGTTCAACTCATTGCGCACAAGCTCGTACGCGTCCATGCTCGTTTCCGTCTGGAGCGCCTCTAGGGCGGCGTAGTCAACTTGTTCTTCGGACTGCAGGTACTGTTCGCTAGCCCGTGTTCCTAAAAGGTCGAGAAGAGCAATGAGTTGCGCTAAATCTGCCGAGTCCTTGGCTGCAGCCGGTGCCACTTTCAGATACAACTCCACAAGGCGAGCCCAGTTGTCCGACGCAAAGTGGTGAAGGCGGTATACCCCGTGGATGACGTAGTCGTTGAACAGCGCGTCGTCAAGGTCACCGGAGTGGTGGTGTTGGCAGAGGTACGTGATGCAGCACTTTGCTAGGCCCATGATGCATTCAGCAGGATCAAGTGAGTTTTTAATAATGGGGCTGAAGAAGTACCTGCGAGCATGTTAAAATCGAGCTGCCATATTCACCTTCTTGGCGGCGGTGTTGTATGCTTACTCTTTAGCCGTGAAGTGCACGAGTTGAAGCTGGCCATCGACTTCCTCCACTACCGGGCCGCACAGATGTACCACCTTCAAGGTTGATATGCCTGTGGGAACCTGGTCTCTGTCTCCAATATTGATAATGAGGGCTTGCTCAAGTTCCCGGATCGTGAGGGGCACGGGGGAATAGGCGATCCACCCCAATGCCTTGCGGGCCTTGATGCGGGCAGCCTCATTGGGGAGCCTCTCATTTATGCGCGAGAGTATTCTATCATACCTTTTAAGCCATTAGTTTTCGATAAAGACGCGAGTGAGGGGCAGTCCATCGTACGCAGCATTGAGATCGGTAGGTAGGACCTTGAGATCACGCCGGATCTCATCGACCGAGTGGAGGTAGTCTAGACCGTTTAAGATGAGACGAGCGTAGAGGAACATTCCTATTTAGAAGTGAGCATATATATTCCCCAGGAACCCAGTATTCGCGGTCGCATATCAGGGTGTTTTCGGGAAAGGGGGAAAGAGCCCCATGTTCACAAAACCCGCTATCGGTTTGGGACATTACCTTTGGCTTGGCCTGCCAGAGCGCCCATGAGGCCCCTGATCTCGGTCTCCTCTTCCGGTCTGAGAGAACGACCCTGAAGCCAATTGTCAAATTGGCTCATGACAAACGTATGGATGCTTGGTGTGTTTTGGGCATCGACGCGGACGGACTTGGAGGGCTTTTCGAGCAAGGATGTAATATCAGCCTCGGGTCGACTAGCAATCAAGACTCGAGCTTCGTCGCAGTCAATCGAGAGTTTTAGCATCTGGCGAAGCAAACTGCGCCTTTCGGTCTCGTTCATCTCATCTAATCCATCGATAATGATACGGACCGGGCCTGCGCCCTGGACAAGGTTGATGAAAAGCTTGACTGCAGAGGACAGATCAGACTCGAGGACGTCCCGGTTGGTGTAGCGGACCATGTCCATAAATTTTGGATCCTTTCGAGCTAGCTGAAAGATGAGAGAATGGAGCACCGATATGGCCAAGGTGTCTTGATGCTCATGGGATAGAAACACGAACAAGGTGTGCCCAAGCAACATGGACTCCTTGACGACGCATGCCGCGAGATACGTTTTGCCTAAGCTCTCAGTCAGTCATAAGCAAGATAACGAGAAGCGCATCTTTTACCGGCTCCAGGAATTCCGCAAAGCCAGATGATCTTTGGCGAGCCTTGGGTGACTTTCAGCCACTTGCTTAGGTCCGGATCCTTGATCAGCCAGTCTCCTGTCCCCTCGCAAACACGGCCCTGTAAGTAGTTCAACTTGCTGCCATAGGACCTCGGTGCTATGGCTGTCTCGAGGGCGTTGTATTCTTGCTTCCTGTTTGACTCCTCCAACTTGGCAAAGTTTTCGATATCAAGCTGGCGTGCGTCGTATGCTTCCTGGATATCCTCCAGGCGGACCTCGTTCCGTAGATGGTATGTGTGGTCCTTCATCCTGCTGATGACGTCCTCTATCTGTTCTTTCTTCTTAGGCCACAACGCCTCGAAAAAAGACTGCCATCCTAGTTACGAATCGTTAGTCGACGGTGCACGATTAGAGTTACGGGGTAGAACTTGCTTTTCATCTTGAAGAACATGAGAGAAACCAAGTAAAAGTCCAGCACATCCTGGAACAACAGAGCGAGGACTTCGTTGACGTGTCTCTTCCCCCCGAACAGCTTAGCTGCGTGATCAAACTCGGGAAGGAGATTTCCGATCTCTTCGGCAGTGGTCAGCAACGCATCGAGGGACTTGGTCAAGTTGCTGGTCCACTGGATCAGCAGCTTGATCGGCCCCCAGATGAGAGCCAGGATATCAGGCTTTGCCTGGACGAACGTGTCGATGGCTCCCGTGTAGGCTCTCATGCGTTCCAGGTACGGCTGGATTCTCGCCAGGTCTCTCAGGTGGCCGCCCTTCTGGAGCTTGTCGGTCAGGTCATACACTTGGTCGATGGAGGTCGTCGCGAGGATTTGCGAGTACAGAGCCGGATCTTTCAGCCCGGCCCTGAACTGGCGGATGGCTTTGTTGAAGGCTGCCTGGGCCGGGTCAGGACCTGTCATTTTGGAAGAAGATCCTGAAGCTGTATCGACGAAGGTCTAGACTACCTAACGGGAGTTGGGCGCCTGGTAAACGCGTAGGAAGATGACAATTTTGAATCAGGCTCAGAGATTTGAGAGCCTCGTGTCAGGTTGTGCTTTGAGTGTGAATAAATAATAGGCACTGTGTAATGTAGAGAATCGCTGGCGTCAGTAAAGAATCTCTTCCAATTACTTAGCAGCCTCATGATGCAGGAACGCCCAACTCCGTGCCATGCTTTGGGGCTGATGAATTCAGCCACCTCCGCCGAGCATTTATGCCTCGCTTGATTCTCCCAATCACTATCTCGGCTCGCAAGGCAACACAAGTCACAGCCACAGCCCGTCCGGCCAATTGGCCGTGGATAAGTAATATCTTGCTCACTGAGGAATATAGAGATTGGGCGCGTCGGTAACACCAACTGCGGCTTGGTCTCCGGGGGCGGTGATATTACTGGGCAGTGTCTCTTTTCGGCTGGCACATGTGCCACCAACTTAGGCTGTTTGAGTCTGCCTAACAGCGTTTCCGTCACGGAGATCTGCGGCACACTTCCTGGTTTAGTAGGACACCAAGGCCCGTCATATGCCTTGCCTCACGGTCATTAGGCAGACTTGTAGCAGCCATGCTAGCAAGAGTTTATGGTGAAAACTACTAGGGTACTGTGCAGGATGATAAATTTGCAGGAGTTGTATATCCGAATCAATTGGGAGATCATAGCTGTGGGTATTTAGTGCGAGGTCCAGCAACTCCCGTATCACCTACTTTCAGTATCGCGGCGCCTTCGATAAGCTTGCTTATTACTCGAGGTCTCTCAAAGTTGTAATTTAAGTTTGAGTAAATCCTAACCGCTGAAACTTTTAGTTACTTAAGTCTTGGCTAATAGAGTATGTATCTTTAAGGAGAGTGTAATATATAACCGTAATCCCATCTAACTAGGTAGAACACTTCAACTTGACACTACGTCATCAAACTAAATACAGATAGCATAACGCTGAGAGGGCATCCGAGGCTAAAAGCAATAGATCCCGCTGATATGTCCCTTGCAGTTGTTATCGTCAACGTTCCCGCCGGGATACTCAAAGCCTTCGCAAGAGCCATATTTGTTGCCGGGTCTGCAGTAGCAGCCCCGGTCCGGACCAATCGAGGAAATGCGAGGCACCCAATAGGGGTCAATTTGGATGGTTGTGCGAGGAACGTAGCAGCCCCAGTAGCATTCGCCGGTGAAGTCGCGGCCAGAGCAGAGATAGAGACCGCAACCCGCGCATTGGCGCTTCTCAAGCTCAGACACTTCCTCGTCGCGTTTGAGTTCGCCGCGCTTGACCATCTCGGTCAGATCGGCTAGATGATACGATGAGTGTCTATTCAAGCAGTGATTCGGAGAAGAAACTTACTTTCACTAATCGGGGAAGCGAGGGTGCCGATATCGACAAGGAGAGTAGCGAGGAGGAACTTGAAGGGCTGCATTATTATAGAGAGGTTTTGGAGATTTGGATAAATGTATGGTTTATGAAGGAGATGAGTTAAAAGGTGATGTGAGGTTCTGAATCGAGTAGGTTAGATCTCAAGGGGATCATTTTATACTTCTCTCTTTCATACAGTAAACCTCGAGCCCACTAACACGGCGATAATAATAACTGAAGAGGCTATGGATGGGATTAACACCGCCCCGAGGACCGGCACGCGGCTCTCAACACCCTAACTTGATAAGGCAAAATGCAGCGCACAAGTGACAGGGGTTGCAATAGGATTGCTGAGATCAGATAACGGCAGTTGCTAAGCTTAGCGATTATGCTTATGGTAATAAGTGCCAAGCACAAAGATGAAAGATTACGAGGCCATTCGCCCCATAGAAATTGTGTGTGAGGGCCGATCCTGTTTTCTTTCACCTGTGTGTCAAGATGTGCTGTTATGAGGCTGAGATAAGACTTTCATACTGACAACCATCGTGTATAAAGTCATGCGGCACGAGGTTTGATGCGTTGGTCGGGTTTAAGCTAGGCAAAGCATAACTATATAGTGTCCGCTTACGCTGTCCACAGGCAGTCAATCGGTGTTAGAAAGGCTAGGCGCCATAGGAATTAGGTAGAGCAACAAGATCCCGCTTTACTATGACAAGTCCGGCGAAGCCATTGGCTACCCATACTGTGGCAGCGTTGCCGGGAACGAGATCCTTCACCTTGGCGCTCGCGGCTCGCGGTTCGCGACTTCGAGCCCGGGCTTCTTTCTGGTCGGCCACGCTCTCGCTCAAACAAAAAGGCGGACAGAGTTTATGCCATACTTAAGATTCACACTAGAACTATGGAAGTCGATGGACACTTCGATGGACTTGAGAAAGGGCCGGGCCTACTACCCCTCGTACGGCCGTCTAGCGGACGACCCATACCGGAAGAGCAGACATGGGCAGTAAGCCTGTCACAGAATCAAGCGAGGCGAGACCTATCAGCGGATGAGGGAGAATACGGGACTGCTTGGAGGTGTGGACGATAAACTGAGAACTGTAAATAGCCCACCGCGCCCGGCCCCGAGCTCCGGGGGAGGGATCCCTATAGTGACCCCCTCGGCTTTTCATCGTCGTCATCCCCTACGTCCGTGTCCTTCCCAAGAGCATTACCATCGTTCGCCAACTCACTCAGCATGTTGGGGCGGGAAGGTGGATGCTGAAACACAGGACTGTCTAAGCTCATGGCTGTCGTCTCGGGGTCTGGCTGCCCAACACTGCCCGATTGTGAACTATATGTCTTGGGTGTGGGATGAAGCGGGACTGTAAAGTGAACCTGGGAGTTGGGCTCGGGATCTTGTTGCGCCGGAGAATTCTGAATGTCTGAGGTAAACACGGGGTTGCTTGTGGCGCCTGGAGGCAACCCTGACGTTGGGGCTGGGCCGGAAACTGGCGAGAGCTGAGGGAAATTGGATTCCCCTCAAACGGTGCCGCGCTCGTGAGTTGACTGACTCGATGTCTGGGCCATCCGGGACTGAACCACCATCGTAGATCGTCTCAGGGTCTGAAGGCCCAACGACTTTCCCGAGTTCATTCTCAAGATCTTTCGGTTCGGCTTCAGGCGGTCCATCAGCCCCAGGCTTTCGAAGCCGACTCGCGTCGGATTCCTCGTGGTGCAGCGGATATTGCCCGTGTTCATCATCAGTAGAGCCGCGCAAGTCTGAGGCCTGAAGTGCTCGTTCGAATCGATCGCGGGTGGTTGCCCGGCGTACGAGGATAGCAATCCGGAAGAGGGAGCCAACTGAGTCTGATATTACCTCGAGAATCATATGGGATTCATCTCTGTCCGTCGAATCTTCTTCGGACACCAAACTTGAAGCCAGGTCCCGGTTCTCACGATTTCCGAGTATGATGCAGAAAACCGCAATTGACCTTGCGATTTGCAACTTCTGGAAGCAGGCTATGAAGTTGTTTAAAGCGTTGACCTCAGCGTGCAACTGCCGCTGCCACACTACACACAGCGCCGAGTTGATGCTTCAGCATCGAATGACCAAAGACACAGAGTTTCACATCACATTTACCAAGTTTGACTCTGATTCGTCCGAGTGGAATATTTGCAGGACAAGAATCTCGGAAAGTCACGACGTGGTTACGGCGGAATTATATAAAACTGTCCAAATACTCGAGACTACATCCTTTCGACCACCAGATCATAGGAAACTCAGGCCGGGGAGATCAGCCATGAAGTCATCGACGGCTTCGACCTGTGTTCAGATAGTCCAGTGAGCTCCACAGAAGGAACCACCTAAAAAGACTTGAACGGACCGCAGGAAACCTCCATCGATTACACTAACGTGTGCTCCTCCAAGTGGCGGTAATACAGGGGCTGCAGAGATCCCGGGATTACTTAACCGTTACCGTAGTTCCATAAGATTAAGGCGTGTCGAGACTGGTTATAATACATCCTATCACGCCATAGAGAGGCAGTATCAAGTAAAGGTCATCAGCCACCAACGATCATCACAAAACCGTCTGTTGCCGGTGGTTTGTAAAGTGATACGCCATGGAATTGAGCACCAGGAGAAGCCGCGACCATCTCGAACCTCTGAGTGCCATCAGATGAGCTATGCGGCTTGTTCCGGCATCTGTAGACTTTGGAAGGTTGAAGGATCCAAGCCTCGTCCAAAAATGGACAAACGAGACGCCTCGCTAATGACCCACAGGGCTAGGCCAAGCACTGATTCCAAAGCTGCCGTAAGCTTGTGTAAGCAAGATGAAAGAATTCGCGTCAGATCAAGGAATAAAGCTTGATGACTGGTTGAAGATGAGCGTGATTGCCTATCTGGAAGGCTGTGGAGGGATGTCCTAGTCGAGATTAAACCTCCAAGGACAGCTATGGGGGACAACGTGGGTGCCTCAGGTTGATGTGTTTCTATGTTTTTCTTTATAAATTGAGCCTTTCTTCAAGTTTTTATGATATGCAGATAGTAAACGGTAACGACCAACGCTCTACAAGTCAGCCCTATGAACGTCCATGGCTGGGGAAGCCACTAAGCCTTGGTCAGGAGGGCTCATATCTGCTAACAGAACAGATCCGTCCAAACTAAGTATCACAGCGCAAGAGAAGACACAGGCCCATTTATCGCAGATAGGCAAATAACTCTTGCTCCGACCACCTATAAACAGCATTGAGGCCTCCAGAATGGGACGAATGAACCAATGTCAAGAGTCCGGGACATCACGTGATCACGCACTAACAATTTCCCCTCTGCCTTTGAGCCCCACAGAAGCTCCCTCGGCCTCTCTCCATGCCACCCGCACCTCACAACCACTCGACAGTATCGCGATATCCACCCCGCGACGCCTCGAACATGCCGAAACTGGCCCATTGAACTGACTCCAATGGCGTCGCAAGCGGCTCGACGATATTGCAATCATGTATAACCGCGAGTCCAAGATTATGCGCAAGCTGCTCGGCAAAGCCGCTCCCGAGACCCCAGCCGGCGACCCGAGCAACCTCTCCATCACAAGCGCGCCCGCGTCGACCATCGGGGCGGCGTTCCGTCCTTCCAAGTCGCAAGATGCCGAGTATAAAGCAGGCGTGCCGATCCTTAGCCTCGATGTCTCCCCCGACCGACGAGCAGCCGTCCTGGCTGGCGCGCACATTCTGAAGACGGTGGTGCTGGACGATCCTCACAACTTCAACTTCAACTTTCGCGAAGGCGTGGACCTAAGGGCTGTTATAACTGCACAACCTACTACTTCAAAGGGTAGCCAGGTGGCAGATCAGCTTAGTATACGGGATGTGAAATGGCACGGCGGGTCGACCATCTTTACGGCGTGCGCGAACGGCAAGATCTTTGCATACGATGTCGCAAGAGTAGGATCTGGCGCGGCCGAGCCCTTGGAATATATACAGATGCAGGAAGATTCTCGACAAGTCACTACTCTGGATGTTAACCCTCACCTCAAGAGCTGGCTTCTATCAGGCAGCCAGGACGGAATAGCGCGCGTTTTCGACACATCGACCGCCGTCCCAGGCCGCTCCGGTGGTGTTACCTTTCGCCAACGCTTTGCGCCTCTAAAGTGTATCGATCCGGTCAGACAAGTCAAGTGGTCGCCCAAGGTCGGACATGAGATGGCGTGTTGTACGGAAGGCGGAGTGGTTTTGAAGTGGGACGTGCGACAACCAGCGAGGCCCCTACTGAGGATTAATGCCCATGAGAAGGCATGCGCCTCTATTGCATGGCATCCTGATGGAAACCATCTTGTCAGTGGAGGCGCAGATACCAAACTTCATGCGTGGGACCTGGGTAGTACAGCCGACAAACGGCAGAAGCCAAAGTGGTCGGTTACAACACCCGCACCCATCTTCTCGATTGCCTGGAGGCCTGGCCTGTGGTCAGCTACAGCTCAGAGCAAGCGTGTTGCACAAGTCGCAGTTTCCTATGATGACACTAGTTCTCGACGCTATGGAACATCGGCAGTGCACATTTGGGATCTTGCTCGACCAACGATGCCGTACAAGGAGATTGAGAGGTTTGACACCTCTCCGGCGGCCTTGCTATGGCAGGACCAAGATATGTTATGGACTGTGGGCTCGGATGGGCTCTTTACACAATGCGATGTCGCCTTTGCCCCAAAGGTGATTGACAGACAGTCAACATCATCCATGGCATTTTCACCAAGAGGCGACGTCATGATGTTTCTCGATGAGCGACCTCATTCGCAACGACCACGACCTCCCGTCACTCATCATGCTGAGATCGTACCCCGAGGGACTTACGGCTCTAGCCCCAACGCCCCAATGTTGAGCATCAGCAGAAGCGACTCAGAGGAGGATGTCGTCGGCAGCTTTCTTGGCCCTCGACGAAAGCTAAGTCGAAAGAGAACGGCAGGGAGATCTGCTCATATGAGTACAACTCCGCCATCTGGTCCAAATCTTGGTGACGAGCACAAACTCCTGGGACTGGACCAGGCAATCAAGGTGACGGGTATCTTCAAGACCCAACAAACAATGGCCTTTGGACGTCTACCTGCCTCACGAACGGCACAGATATACCAGCATCTATCGGGGATTTACCTCGAAACGCTCCAGCGCGAGCTTCCATACGTTAAGGACGGAAAACCGCTCATCAAACGGATGGCGTCCATTCTAGAACAGTACGCGAGAGCAGCAGAACACGTCTCGCTCTTCAGACTCGCCCAGACATGGCGGATTCTGTCGTATGCAGTCGATCTGCTCCTTGCACGACGTGCTCAGTACCATCTCGACATACGTCTCGGTCGGTTCCAGAAGGTGAAGATAGAAGACAGAAAAGGAAGTGGAAGACTGAGACCCGTTGACTATACTGGCAGTCGAAGCTACGGCGATGAAACACCTAGGCGTCCTTCTGGACAGAATAATCTCGGCGGCCGCTCCCTGAGTACTCGGTCTCTTCTGGCCCTCGGATTTGAGAGCACCTCGAACGTCCCAACTCCAGTTGCGCGACCGGCAGACGGAGCAGACAGTCAGAACGGGAACTCGCGGCAAGATGGCAAGAGATTGGCGTCGGTGGCATCGGATGGTTTCACGCTGGGGCCCGGTATAAACGACAGGTTCGAAGATACCCCCCGACAGCGCCTCGACTCAGTCCCCGTGTCGGATATGAGCCATGAAATTGAACGCTCACAAATATCTAGCACCGAGGGTTATGACTTTTATGATACGGAATCGTTGGCCAAAGCAGTGGATGTCCCTGCGCCCAAGAAGAAGGAACCCCTGTCCCTGGGTTATGCTGGTGCTGGTTCTGGTAGCCCAAGCATTCGGAGAGTGACGAGACACGACTCGGACGAGAGCTTTGCTCAGATGTTTTCCACGTCTGATGCGACGAAAGAGAAACCGACATCGACCCCGAGTGCCAGCGGCCCATGGCGATCCAGCCTCGCTAGGCACGCCTCGGATATGGATAAAGAGGGTCAAGAGTATCCTAGCCGGATACGCGGCGAGGAGGTTGATCCGTCGACAGAGACCCCCAACGATTCGCCCAAGCCACGCAGCAAGAAGGCCGTAATTGACTCTCCGGAAGAAGTGTTTATGATTTCACAGACAACAATGGGAACAGACGATACCATTCCCTCTCAGACCTCTGAACTGGAGCTTGACGTCCCAGCACCGAAATCCGCTGAGCCGTCCCCGCCGATCGCTGAACAACCTTCAGTTCCCGAACAACCTCAGCAACCCATTATTCTCGCTCCGGCTAGTCACCCTAGTAGATCGCCGAGCCCCCTCAAGGGACCCTTTCCTGCCCAGCAAGATGTTCGACCTCACGTTATCGAGACAGACTTCCTCCCATGGGACGACGATCCGCCCTACCCTCACCCGACCGCTGCTTCTGGAACAGATGCCGTCGTTTCACCCTTGGACCCTTATTCTCTTATAGTCAAGGCCCTAGATTACGAATCGCGCACGTCTGCTTTGAACGCCTCGGCCATTATCCTTCTCCTCAAACCGCTGGTACCGGAATTCGTCATCGATCACTACCAAGCCAGCGCCATTCTCCAGCAACATCACTCACGCCTCATGCGGATGAGCCTCTTCATTGAGGCATCCCTTCTACGTAACCTCTGCATCCAAGGATGGCCAGAGGGTTTGCCCGAATGGGGTGAGAATTACACGACCATCTTCAGCCCGGCCCAACAAGGAGGAAAGGTCAGCTTCTTTTGTTCCTCATGCCGCAAGCCCAGAGAGCGCGACCCCAAGGATGGGCCAGATGCTATCTGGACATGCGAACGCTGCCGCACAGCCATGGCACCCTGCGCTGTATGCCATCATCGAGATCCCGAACAGTCAAATTATATCCCCGCTGAAATCGTGACCGCCATGGATTCTCCTGGTTCCTGGCTATCAGAGTGGTGGTACTGCCCCGGGTGCGCACACGGTGGGCATGCCTCCTGTCTCCAAGCCTGGCACGCCCCCACGGAACCGTTTGAGCCGAGCAGCGGCCCATCTACATACAGCGATGGATGCTGTCCCTTGGACGGCTGCGGACATGCCTGCTTACCTGGCAAGTACCGAAACGAAACCACAACGGCCCGAGCTGATGAGCTCGGCCGCGCCACCGTGGAGAAGACACGGGTCAGGGACGAGCGGGGCACCAGCAGTAGCCGACGATCTAGCCCACGACCAGGAATGGACCGAGCAGTCAAGAGCGACGGGAACGACATCCCGCAGAGCCGAGCTGTGGGCATGGCACGGGAGGCACTGAATAAGGGCACAGGCGGGATCCTCAGCTCAAGTCCGGGGCGGGTGGTGGCTACCGGGGAGAGGGAGAGGAGGAAGAGCGTCAAGTTTGCAGGAACGGACCGTTAGGATTGGTTGCGATGCATGATGAGTGGGCTCGTTGGGTGGTGTGGTCTTTACAGCATGGCGTATGGGAGACAAGGGATGATGATGATGGAGGGGATATTGATGGATGATGGATCTTTGGTGACGGGATATTACGAGGGGGAGGGGGAGGGGCAAAGAGGGATACCAACTTACTACTACTAATACTATTTGATACCCAAGTACCACCACGTGTAATGAATGCATGGACTGCGCTGCGGGTCGATCCTTGCCTGAGGCATGTGCTTCTTTTGGAGTGAGACCCCTGAAGGAGGGATGGAATGAAATGCTTGCTCTGCCAAGCTTCGTCTACATGATCCCGGCAAACCCGCCTCCGCCTCACCGGATCCGACCCGACCCACTGACAGATAATGGGCTAACTGATGTTTTTTGGGGGCTAAATTGAACGTCATTATCGATTCTGGATCTTTTTCTTCCTTGGTTTTTTTGGTGTTGTGTGTGTATATGACTAACCATGATGGATTATGACGACCATCTCAGGAGAGCAATTCTGCCTAATACCGCCGAGTGTGTTACACACGATCTCTTACCCATCGTGGGTATCATTCATCTCATCTGTCAAGTTAACGTTGCATAAGGATAAGGGGTGAGATTATCAAGGGTGCAAGGGCTTTAATCTCGGGATATCTATATCCGTATGTGCGCAGGATATACCGAATTGGGAAAACAGACAACTACATCCAAGTAATCCAATCCAATATTGTATCAGTATCAAACGCGGCAAAGTTCCTTTCGGCACTTGTGTATACTATCCGAGTTCTATCATCTCAGGACTTTCGTTTCTTCTAAAATTAGGGAACGAATGAAAAACGCAAACCTACAAATCTTCTTTCATCATGAGAGGTGTTTTCTCATGATGAAAATGAGGCTGTTCATACTCCCAAGAGTCGATCATTCTATTTTCAAAGGACTTTTGGCTGCCTTGTCGAGGCAGAGAAGGCACTTGGCGATCATCTTGTGTTGTTGATTCATAGATGGAGACAACTTAGGCAGACAACTTCATCTGAGTCACGAGCATCAGTGCAAAGTCCTAGCTGAACAAGACAGACAGTAGGTATTGGAGAATGTTTGTGTGGCAAATTGCCGGACCAGGCAGCATCCGTCTTGGTGATGAACTTGTTTGTTTCAAACTCGATCAACTTCCAATCATTATGATTCATGATGAGAAGCATTTCAACCTCGGTATAGGCTCCAGGACAGTAGTATCGACAAAGGATATCATGACTCTGAGATGGGACCGTACCAGTGGATGATGGATGTCCTTGACACCCCCACGGTGTACTGCCATGACCATCCGGCAGGGACATTCCTTGAGAGACAATGAACTTTCACAGATCTTCCAGCATAAGCCCACTTGAGCTGACCAACTTGATCCACTGAAGTTCATGAGAATATGAGGCTGTAAACCTGTACAGAAGGTCCTCTTCGGGACATTAGGTGTAGTATGGAAATGAAATAACGCCTTGGCTGAACGTCAAGACAATAGTCCCAAACTGTGACGGCATCACGGACCATGTGTCGTCAAGACAATAGTTCCAAACTGTGATAGCATCACGGGCCATGTGTGAGGAATATCGGGATAGAAAGTTCCGTATGAGATGTCACATCCACGAAGGAGCAAAAGCTTGGACAATATGCGCACTGCGCAAATGCCGCACCCGAGTACCGACCAAAGGTCCATGTAGATCTCCCGGTCAGGGCCAACATTGATTATCTCGTATCGATACCATCTTGGGACAAAAAATGACGTTGCAAGGTTGGCACTTTGGTTCAAAGTTGGGTTGGTGTCTCTCCCAGAAGATCCTCGTGAGATCTAGATGGTTCGACGAGCGAGTAAAACCCCTGATGAGCTGACGACCATTCACAGAACAGAGGATCATGCAACGTACCGATGATCGAATCCTGCAATGTCAAATGTTCCTCCTGTAACCCTAGATCCCGTTGGTCGTGCCAGAAGGTGTGTCACATGGTCCTGGCCTACTGGGGGCAGGCAAGCCGTTGGACAAACTCTATACCCCGTCGAGGCCCGCTTGGGCTGAAGAGGAGGTGTGGTTTAACGAGTCTCATTGGTAGCCCTGATTCTGGGATGCATGGGGACCTTTCCGTGGGATGGGTACGGAAGATCGGGGCCCGGATCACACATGTGTCATGTGGTGAGTCAACAGGGGGGGTTCCAATGAAGACGAGCGATTCTGCCTTGTTCATGACAACATATGAAAACCAAAGTATGCATGAAACAAGTCGGCGGATGAGTAGAGGTTTTTGAGCGGCAACAAGGTACGAAAAGGGGAAGTGGGTGTTTGTTTGGGACTCTGATACCAAAGTTCGATGCAGAAACAACAAAATACGGATCCTTCTAAGAACTTTATACACGAACACCAAGACCATTCCTCGAGAAGGGTAGCCAACCAAGTAATAGCAAGTCACGTATCCCATGGAGAAAGGGAGGAGCAGACCTGCATCTGAGCCTGGACTGCGCCCTGGATATTCGGGATGGCGCAAAGACTGCTTACCATGACCTTGGGAGTGTGTGTGCGTGTGCGTGCGTGTGTGAGGGGACCCGCAATTTGGGCTGAGAGAAGTCAAGTGTGCACAGCCTGTTTTTTCCCGCCTGTCAATCGACGAGGCGTTTTGGGATCTGGGGTGTTGGGGCTTTTCCAAGTATAGGTAGAGTTGGGATGGTGAGTTGTGGTTGGTTCACGGTGAGCATCTTTGGTAGACTTCTGCAGGGGAAACTCGACTCGACAGACGGGTACGTAGTGTAGGGAGGGGGGTGAAGTGAAAGGTGAGGGTGGAACTTGTAGGAGGGCGTGTAGGGGGATTTTATTTCGTATGGTGTAGGGAGAAGGTGTAGAGCAACTCTCGTTGGATAACCATAGCCATCACCAAAACACACGCCAAGACCAAAGATTGCAAGGGACCGCGAAATTCAACTCGATTGGTAACCACCCCTGTACGCCATGTGGTACCATTCCCTCGCTCGAGCTCTTCCCAACCCTTCCAATGGCCCTCTCTGGTTGATCATGACGTGTTGCTGCAGGACGCCGAGACCCATGTCCAACAGCCCAGCGCAAGATGGACCCGATTAGGGAAGGTCCACTAAGTTGCAAAAAGCAGCTACTATCGACGTAGCGGCCTCTACTTTTTTGTACCTCTACTGTACTGATTATTTGCTGCAGGGGCTTCTCAGAGGTTAGGTCTTCCTTAGCAGCCTAACCTCCTCAAGCCTAGAGGGGATATATAGCCAATCAAGGGCTAATTTTATAGCTCAGAAAGCCAATAGAATATATTAGATATAGCTTAAAAGGTGGGCCTTAAGCCAAGCGAGAAAAGATACATATTTTCCTCCGTGTACATCACTTAATCGCACAGTAAAGGTACGGAAAAGTGGGGCGCGCTACGTAGAGGGGGCGCCTATTTCACCTTCGTACCACAGTATGAAAGCCACACATGACAAGGATGAAAGACTGTGGCTTTCTTAGTTTTAACCAACGTTTTTTTTAGGGATCTTCTGTAGAACCAATCATTGCCGACATGCTTGATGGTTGTCGGTAGATGGAGTCTCTTAAGGCTGAGAGGGCAATGGATGGATGAAGCACAGACCGAGGAAACATGGGCCCGGTCCTTTGGGTGCCTTGGTGTGTGTGCGTGTGTGTGTGTGTGTCTTTCATCCTCGAACCCCCTTCCCCTAGTCTCTCTCTTCCTTGACCGGGACCGTTCAACGGCGCGGCGCCCGCTAGTTAGTTGGGTAACTCGCGCCGCTAGAGTGAGTCTACCTAGAAATTCCTGGGCAAATTAGGTCATCACAAACGATGACCTACCTTGTCAAGTACCTGAAAACGCCCTACCCATGCCCAGATCTGGGTCGAGTCTTGATTCTCTTCAAGATGAATGATTCTTGTATATAACACGGCCGCCGGTATCTCGATTGTCGAGGATATTCAACAGCAACAGACTTGACACACATAGCATCAAGACAAAGACAAGCAAGCATCAGAGATTCAAACCATATCTACACACTCGAGATCGAAAACAGCAACAGCAACAGCAACAGCAAATTTCAAACCACTTCAACAACTATCCAAGATGCTCTTCCCACTGTTTGTACCTACTCTTCAAGACCCCTACTCCCTTGGAGAAGGTTCTTGGAGACCGGATAGTCCTATAGAGATTCCTCACGAGGTGGCTCTCATGGGTCTCCCTCAAAACATACAATTCACCTGGATGAACTCTTCCTCCAGGATGGTTCTACACATCGCCGCCCCCGGATCATCAGCTTTATACTCTGCCGACATGCCCCAGGGTTGGAACGGTCCAACCATTCTCTACGCCGGTTCAAGAGTCCAGGGCAATCCTATGCTCTACGTCGAGAGATCCGGACGTGAATCAACCTTTCACCTCCCTGGAGTTCCAACCTGCGGTATCATGCCTTGCCAGATCGTTCTGCAGTGCGAGTACGCCGACCCTGTTTCTTGGTTCAGGTTCACCATGGTTGTTGGGGACGGCACAAACAACCACTTTGAAACTTTCGAATGGCGCCGTTCCTCAAAGTCTGCCGGAAAGTGGAAGCTCACACGTCTTGGCCCCGGTGCAGAAGAAGACATGTCGCAGCAGTGGTATCCTTCTCCATACGGCCAAGAATACTATGGTTCCCCCGCAGCAACAGACAGCGGTTCAAGCGGCAGAAAAGAAACGGTGGCGATCCTGTCCGAGGAAAAGGCATCATCCCGATCGAGTCACAGATCCAAAGTCGGCGGTTTCCAATTCAAGGGTTCAGGCGCAACTTCTGAGCTTGGTTACCATTGGGCCCTGATGGCCGCCATGAGCGGCATCGTGATACTCCAGCTAATTGGTGCTGGGGAAAGCAGAGCGAGTGGATGAAACAGGCGCTGGGGGGGGAATGAACTAGTGTGGTGTGTGGCGCACGCAGGTGTGGAATGTCTGGGCAGCCAGCCGCCTTGTAGGGCGGGCAGGGCAGGGCAGGGCAGGATAGGGGAGGGTTCATGCAAGGAGTACCTAGTAATTGGGAGGTGGCGTTGCAGAAGACGTTTGGGGGCCGGGTCTATGATTGTATGGTTTTAATGATTATTAGCTACATTCCTTTTATGATTCTGTAGATAGTTGTTTCAGGCTACTCTAGAAGTTAGATTTTTACTCGATCAATTCATTCACCGTAACTACCTGAAACCTGTCCAGTTACCCAGAATATCATCACACATCTTGTTTCAATCAATGGCCGGTGCCTGGAGTCTTGGAAAAGCTCAGCCGAGGCCTCCCCTGACTTTAGAGCCCAGATGAACACGAGATGCAGATCCGAAAAAAGGGGATTGTCCAATAAGACAACATAATCGACCCTGTAAGTGTTAGTAGTTCTTTCAAGTTCCCACACTACGTTCTTGTGCATATACGTTGCGTCACGTTGACAAATGCGTCATCATGAGCCATCTTGCAACTACGCAATCTGTTTGGTTCTTGTCCGATTCACCGAAACGTTCTAGTCAATTCTTTTTGCGAGGTACAGAGAATGGTGATGCGCGAATGGTGCATTTTCCTAGGCTGCGGTGTGTTTCTGCCTTCCAGTCTGCCCGTGGGATGGGTGGATGCAAAAATCCCCGGCATCGCATCGGGCATACCGGTGGCTGATGATTACTTGTGGCTGGGCGCTTCGCAATAGGGGCAGAGGGGGTCAGATATGAGGCCTCGCGCTACGCGTTTGTTGGGGGTGGAACGGTGAAAAAGAAGGGGGAAAAGCACTGAATATGGGGAAGTGAGTTTGTCTCTGTCTTTTTGACCGAGTGATGGTGATCTACAATGGATGACTGGTAATCGTGGTGGACGATCTCGGTCTGGCATCAAGGTGAGGCCTCTAGTTGGTAAGTGGGTGATGGCCCGACGATCTCTGATAGGGTTCGTTGCCTTAGGAGGTGACGTACACAGGCATCATCAAGTTACCTAGTTGGCGCACTAATATAAATAGGCAGCCTCTAATATTCGACAAGACTCTAGAAGACTAAAGGACTCATTATGAGTCTTTGTGTTGGGCATGGAGAGTATATACATCCTCCTCATGACTGCTACCCTAGACATACGCCACGCCACACATGACGAATCTACAACTATGACTCTCTCCCGTCGCTGTGGCTTGCACCTGTCACCATCCTCCCACATGCCGAGCTGTCAACCCGAAGGAGGACCTTTGGTCCACACTCTTCCAATGCAACCCGACCACAACACCATTTCATACCACCCACATCCCACGTCTCTCTGTCTCGTCCAACGCACGGTTCCATTGAAACAGCAAATCACCAGCATCCCCTGTCCGGCCCCGTCCGGCGATATACAACTAGACCGGGTATCAAGTGGGGAACAGATTCAGCTTCACAGGGCAATCAATCCTCCCTTGGCGTCGAGATTGGTCCGTAGCCGCAGTTAAAGGTCTGACCACCCTGTCAAAACTGCTGGCGCTGGACAAGAAATTGTGGCTGTTGATTGAATGGACAAATTGGCTGGCCTGGTAGGGCGGTGTTCCCCGTCCGGAGCACCATTCCCACAGTAGGCAAGGTCACCACCTTTGATCTGCCGTTGGGCAAATTATCGCTGTAGATTCTTCAGGGATTGCGTGACTTGTTCTCGTATCTACCCTTTCTTGTCCCCCTCTTACTCAGCGCAAGATCCTTTTTATCGCATTTGATTGGCCCATGTCCTGCGGAAGACTCCCGTTCCGGAGAGTTATTCTCTCCGCATATGCCCGCATCTTGACCCCAAGCCTTTTTTCTCTCTCAGACGATAAACGGTCGTCCTGCCTGTCATTTCCTCCATCCCGTCCCCCTCATCCTTTTTTTAGCCGTCGGTTATAAGGCTGAGGCGCCTGGGCCACAGGGACCACAGGGGCACACACACGCACAGCCCCTGGGCGGTGTTGGTTTTAATTCAACCTCAGCCCGCAGAGCAGGGTCGCTGCGGCCGAAGTCCATGCAAAGCAACTCTGCGGTTGACAGATCACGTCACGTGCTATGGGACCTTTTGTTGGCATGCTGATGCTGATGCGCGAGTTATATACCAACCGTTGTCACCTCTTCCAAACTCTGTAATCAGGTCGGTCAGCACACAGCACATGTCATCACGGCAATCCCGTGTCTTTACTTTCTTCCAATCCTCCAAATACCACCGCCTGAGGCCCCCCTAAAACATGCCCGGAACCCCTTCTAGCACGGGCTGCGAAGCCTGTAGGAAGCAAAAGAAACGGGTAAGCCCAACGCCCAGCCCAGCCAGCCACCGCGCGCGGGAGGATGCGCGCCCTAACGTGGCGACCCGTCCCACGCTAACCATAGAGTGGTGGGTAGTGCGACAAAGTCCAACCAAAGTGCGGTCGATGCAAACGACTATCCATCAATTGCGTTGGGAATGGCGTCAAGCGATGGAAGTTTCAATCTTTTGGTGTCGAGGATCAACGCTTGACTCCTACTCCGACACCGAGACGGAGCCCTAGCAACGGCAAGACAAGAGTCGCTTCTTCGCTCGTCCACATCCTCGGCATCGAAGACATTCGATACGATCTACGTGCCTTTGGAGGCAAGCTCATCCCCGATCTTCCTCCACAACTGGGTTCAAGCCCAGCCCTCGACGCCTGCGTATCCGCCATGGTCGCACTATACAGATCTCGTCAATACCAGCAATCCAAGGTGGAGGCTCTGTCGCGGTACGGTGAAGCTCTAGCCGCGACCCGAAAGTCAATATCAGACCCTTCAGAACCTGTCGTCACAAAGATGCGGACAGTTTCTGTCATGTACATTTGCCATGTGAGTACCTGCAAGCCACAATATGCACACGCACCAATCCGCTAACGTCTCTCAAGTCTTGGCTTGACCGCAAGCATGCAGAGCAGCATCGCGAAATGATATCACATCTATTCCGCGAAGCTGTTGAAGCTGGAAAGGCAGAGGAGATTGAACCAGAATATTTCCAGGGACTAACTCAATTAGCAGTAAGTTTCCTTTACCTATTCATATACATAATACTGACATCAAACCTCCAGGTTCTGGCAAACATTCTAAACCCAAGGTTCGAGCTGGGCCCGTGGTTTTGGAATGCTTGCAAAAATACTGGTACTCCTCGTCCTGTTCGTTATCACCAAGGCACATTTTTGAGTCTTGAGCCCACAACAATGGCAGAGGCGGCAATCTACATCCGCTCCCCAAGGCGGTACCAGTATCAAATTCGATGCATGTACAATCTCGTGCAATCCGAAAAGGCTCGAATCCGCCAACTTGTCACTCTTGCAACAATGGCCACCATGACACCCAAAGCACCACCCATGGCCATGAGAGTTCTGTCCTCATACCGATTTGCATGGGGTCTGCTTCTGGGCTTGGGATCCATCTTGAATCACGTTCTACGGATATTCGACCACGATCCGGATCTTCTTACCGAGTCACACCAATATGTCGACGAGGCTATCGTGTTGACAGAGCAGACAGCTCCCAGCCGTCCCAACGGTGCTGCATTTACACCAGACTACCTCAAGATGGTTTGGGCATCAATCACGGACTCTTACCGATCTGCCGAGATAGAAGCAATTCTACTCGACTATGAAAACGACGTTGAAGGAGCCGAGTATCTAGAAGAGGCTCTCGCCATGAAAAGGAGGCTCTACAGGATGGCAAGGCGCGAGACGCAGTTTCAGGTGCAAACACCACCAGAGGTACCGATTCTGGGATGCATGCAAGTGCAAGATTCATTGGACGACGTGCAGGTGCATGATATTGGAGCCCCGAGTGAGTGCGTGATACTTTAGCGAAATCTTACGTGAGAGTGGAGTTTTTGTCTGCAGTGATGGGTTCAGCTGGACAGGGATTAGGAAGAGAGAGAGAGGCAGTAGTCTGCAGGACAACAAAAACGTGCAGCGACAAGATCAAGATCGTCATTGGCCGGCAGAGATACAAAATCCACATATAATACTACTACGCCAGTAGAGAGAGAGAGAGAGAGAGACATGGACTATGAGGTTATGACCCAGGTAGCGAGATGAATTTCGAAAATATTTTGATTTACTCAAGTGCGGGTGGGCAGATAACTCAATGTTTACCAAGTACCCGGAGAGGTAGGTGTTGGTCAGACCAGGAGGGTAATTGCAGCAGTAAGCCAGCCACGTACTGTGCTTGAAACGATCCAGCTTACCGGTCCATTGTAATGCGGCTGACTTAAGGTTACTTTTATCTGATTTACCCGCGGTAACGTTACGAAAGCTTACTTGCAACCCATCTGGGTCTTCGGTGTTGTCTGGAGATAGGCATGCATTTCACGGGTTTTCGGGTTGCAACTCCGCTATCATCTCTTGAAGTTACAAGTCTCGTCTTGCAATCCTCATGGGAAATACACTTTTATTAGTTACACGCTCTTGATTTGACCTTTGTTGTTTCTGTTTTCTCTAGGTAGTTTGAAATGATTCGGGATCAGACACTTGTTACTTGCTGTGATATCCTGAGTCTATAACTACCTACCTATGAGTTGTACATGAACCATGTTTTTCTCCTCCCGAAACTCTGTAAATGAACTTCTGTAAAGACTCTTTCGCCGGGAATAGAAGGCCAGGCAACCAGTTACAATGGTTTGATCAAGGAAGCGTTGTCAAAGGAAGTGTTGATAACCCTAACCCTAACCCCCAACTGCAAACTCAAACAAGGTCAAAAGGATCACTCAATACCACCAAAGTCGGAAATTTTAACTATTTTTCACTCCATAGATTATGTCCGGGGTACGTCCCAGAAATAGGAGTTTCAAAAAGTCCCTAAAGCAGATCCAGTGAGGTTTCCCCCTTACGGCCAGGTTTCCCTTCTCTCCCCTCAACTCTCATGCAAAGCATGACAAGGGATAATAGGCATTGGCGCGCTGTGTTACGTTGTGTTATCATCCGATGCGTAAGGCCCGACAAGCCGGGACTTGGGGGTAGCTAGCCAATCTACTACCGCTGGACTTCTTAAAGCAGATCCAGTATCAATATCCCAATGCAGCAACACACTGCGACGCCGCAAACGCCGCAGATAACGCCTCGCCGCAGTTCTGCCTTGCGCCACAAAGGAATGCATCCCTTGAAAAGGGACTTTCACTTCAATACTTGAGGTGAGGCTTTTTGGAACCAGAGATGCGTGCGGTGTGATGACAGGTTTTGCGAAGCTTCCGGATGCTAAGCTTCCGGCTTGGAGATGCTACATCATCTCTCGGATCCGATGCAGGCCAAGACTCCCTATAGCCACTTGCAGCAGTTGTTTCAGGACTTTGGGTTGTAAATTTCTATTTTGAGTGTTGCAATTGGACTTTTGTGTACTCGATGGCTTGGCGGGTAACATGATATGTAGCCCGTGTGTAACAGATGAGGCATGGGATCGTGATAAGAGGGCTTACAAGGTGAATTGGGCATATCCTATATGAAAGTACGAGCGAATGAATAAAATTTGCGAGAGTGAAATATTGGTCTAGAAGCTAGTTCTCTACTTGGTTTTCCCAACATGGGGTGATGCCCCGATGTTCAGAAAGCAAACAACGCATTTTTTTTTTTTTTTTTAGAAAGAATGACAGGTAGTGCCAATGAGCCGAACAAAGGAAACTGACCTCAAGCCTAGTAATTAATAATAGATAATAGTTATGAGCCAGTTTCGGTCCAGGTTTACGAGAAACTTTATATTGTCCGATGCCGGCTCAAGCTGAAATAGACTTTTAGCTAGATAGAACAGGACTTACTCATCATTTTCTAAAGAGGTAACGGATCTGAGCAGACAGCCGCAAGTTTAAGCAAATGGTACCCTGTCCATGGCTCGGCTTGGTGTACCTACTTATCACCGTTGTGGCGCTAATCGAAACAACGTTCCCGTCTCTCGGCACCTGTCACCGGTCCATACCAGTTGACAGCCACATGGTCGACCTCAGTGCAACCTTTGTCATCGACTCATCGCACAGGGATCTTGTTGGTAATTTTTTATTTTTGTATCATGTCAAGCCACCCAGTTGTAAAAAAACACATGAGACACCGAGTGAACCGACCAAGTTGGTAGCACGATAGAAGATTAAATGTTTACTTAAGGAAGCCAAGATAATTGATAGAAATAGTTTAAAAGATTATAAAGCAATAAATAATATTCCTATTTTTTTTTAATTAATTTGTTATTCTACTTATCACTTGGACGAGTTCACTCCTTATATCATCTGTGCCAAGGGTAGGCGTCTTGTGAGTCAACTAACGTACCATCATTCATCAGCCAGCCTGGCCGGACTCTTGGCCTCAAGATGAATTACCATTCTGTCTTTGAAAAATAGTCATATTGATTCAGTTTTCATGTTTATCGAGCTATTCATCTCTAGGTCTTTCGGGATACTCGGAGTCTCCTTGAACACACTCCCCTTCGCTTTCTGCACACACAACCTGCTGGATGGGACATCAAACCCTGACTGGGATGAACTGTAAGACAAATCAGAATTCCTTTGATCAGCTATTGAGCTCGGGATGTTTTCCGGCTTGTTAACTCTGCCTTCATGTGAAAGAGGGGTAACCAGGCAAAGAGTGCCGTGCCATGATTGAGCATCCCCTCTCAGTAGAGTCTGTTCATGTGACAACAGCACAAACATTCAATGGCTTGAGAGTCGGCGAGGCGGAACAGCCACGGCGCTTGCGTTTGAGACTGGGTTGTATCTGGTGGGCTCTCACACAGATATCCCTGATTCTTTGCATTTTTTCTTTGTTTTGGCTTCTTTGATCTGACAAGGTTTGATCAAATTTTGGGTTTTTCGTCAGTTGCTCGGGAGAAAGGAAGATGGGAGAGAGGAAGGCTGCAAGGTGATGGTGCTCGTGAAGGAGGTTCGAAACCACCACTTTGGTAGCAATGGATGGCTGACGACTGTTTACGTGGTTACACGAGTATGACCTCCTTCTAATATCGCCATTCGGGATCTGCAAAGCTCGTGGTAACAACCAATAGTCGCGTTGAGTTGATGAATATACACACCTGGAGTCAAAGAGTCAGATCCTAGGACATATCTCGGGCTTGTGAATGCGGGGAACGGGAAGTTATGATGTGCAATATGAGGGCAGTAGGTTCCTGGCTAGGGAAGCTCCATTCATCCGAACGAGAGCTAAACACAGCATGTGTGACGAGTTTCTTGACTCGTTTCATATGACGGCTCAGGCTGCATCGCTCATATGCCTAACCTGTTCCAAATTAGACGAATGCGGGGTACCAACATGCCGAACTGCATGTTATGCATCATGGTAGAGAGAGTTGTCGAGGTATTGGATGCCACAATATTCAGCTTGGACACCGAGGATGCCGAGCTATGCCCGTCACGTGTTGAGTGTCACAACTCTGGAAATCATACCCCAATTCACAATAGCTTCTTTCTTCAATCATCTAGCCGGTGAGTATGAGCATCAGTCTTTTTCGTCAACCACTCACCGTCGCCTTGATGACCCTGCCTTTGCGGAGGAAATCGGGTGGATCCGGGCTGGACCCCGATTCGACCGGGGAAGTGCCCCTCTAGCGGGTTCAGAGGCCGAATTCTAGTGGCTCGGGGTTGATGTCCGCTACTGTTCAGTGGGCCGTTCACCTAGAAATATGGCCCGATGCTCCCCGCAGGAATGGCAAGACACCCGACCTGGCGGCAGGAGCGACGCTCACCGAAATAACCGGCGACCGATGCCGCTCACCTGCCATCCACATCCGATCCATTTCGAGGCCCAGGCCAGGGCTTTGACTAACATTTCGCTCAAGCCAACTCAACGCCTCAACACCACGAGATTCCTTCCAGCCTCATCACCATCACCATCACC
>JABCKD010000621.1:0-60317 GCA_013186415.1 Fusarium sp. NRRL 66088 | reverse complement strand
AGGGGAGAAGAGGAGGAGGGGGGTGTGGTGGAAGAGAGGTGGTGGTGGTGGTGTGAGGGGGGTGGATGAGGGGAGGCGGAGAGAGAGATTGGGGGGGGGGATCAAGTTTTCCTGTGCGGGTGCCCGTTCCTGATTTCTATTACCCAGGTTAGTTTTCTTGTGCGCCTTCTGTTTGTCAAACTGAGGGCATGGGATAAAAGTAAGGGCTTGGACTCGAGGAGGGGGGGGGAAGAAGAGATGGAACTCGAGCTTAAGTGAGCAGCGCCAAGAGTTTGAAATGAAAACACCCCAATATTGTATGAGGGAAAAGGAAAGGGAGAGACTGTGCTTCTTAGTGTTTAATCTTGGTCAGTTGGGGAGCTGTCGGTGGCGAGAACCGTTGCCAGTTGTTGCCAGCTGGCGGACGGTGATGGCCAAACTCGGCAAACACCAACCACAGCAAGATCTCAGGGCAAGCTAGAACGCACATAAAGCTCACTAGATGAAAAATGAAAGCACAAAAAAAGGCTAGGAAAATGGGAGAAAAAAACGAACCTCGACTCTGGACGACAGTTCGACTGGATGAAATCAGGGGTTAGGGCGCGATGATACCAGCAGCGTGTCTTCCTTCAGTGCTGGTTTTGAGAAAAGAAGGGATTTCGATGAATGATTCTCACGGGAAGAGTGCGAGAAGATGAATCGAAAAGGAAAGAAGAGCGTGTGAGGGGAAGAAAAGAAGGGTTGAGGTGTCAAGGTTGAAGGTCTTTCTCAGCTCCCTTAGGAGATCCACTACCGCATGATCAGGTGCCTTGAAGTCAACTACAGCTGAGATTCCAGTAAATGAAAGACAATGGGCTAAAAAGAACTCAAGGCCATTTGCTTGACGCTCAATGACCGCTTTGAGTTGTAAGTCCAGAGCTGAGAGCCCCCAGAGTATTCATACTTGCAAGCCAACAACTCAGCGAATGTTGGCAGGATCCAGCAACCACAACGCCATATAGATATTGTGGTCTAGCAGCGCCAGTCCTTTAGGCGAGCACATAGATAGGTATAGATCGGGTATGAGACGGTCTAGCTGGAAGCCAAGAACCTACCGATGGATAATACAACATCACTAACACCAACCCTGAGTAGCATCAGCAAGATATACTAGATGGACTAAGCCATACCTTTATTACACAGTATTTCATCATCAAGTCATCACTCAGGCACCCCAAGTTACAAGTGAACACAATCTATATTTTGCACCAAACTACACTACACTGACAACAAACGACGGGAGGTCTGGGGAGCTACCCCTTCTTGATCGAAGGAGGAGGGCCATCCTAGGGTTACAAGACATCAGCATTGGACCTTGCGACTAAGCGAGCGCTGAACCTGGGATACATCGGTGCCGATCCGGAGAAGGGTGTGTCTGCGTCGGGAGGGTCCAGATTCTTAAGGGGGTCGAGTTGAAGTGAGAAAACCTGCGACATCGTGACATGATATAGTAGTTAAAGAGGATGTGACGCCTTGAACTTGTGAACCTTGATGCATGAAATATGAGACGGGATTTTGCTGTTGGTGATGATAAGTGGTGATATGTTGGCGGTGGGTGGGCGGTCGTCGATGTTGCTTGGGACGTTGTTGTTGTTGTATACGTACAGCCTGCTGCAACGGCAGACAAGGCTTCCGGAAGAAAAAAAAAGAGACTTGATGTCTGTTGATCACCAAAAAGTCTTAGTGACGGCTCCTCTGCCAAGTAATTGGTGTGTGTGAACTCTGCTAACCTGCAAGAGTCCTAGAGAGCATTTTGTTGACAGGCCAAGATTAGCTTCAGATTGCCCGAGTACGAGAGAACAAACTGCTGTAGACGGCATCTACAACAGGCGACGCGTCGATCATCCGTCCGCCGAAGTACCGGCCGTTGAGGCCCTTGATGGCATTCTCGCCGCCCTGGACTTTGTCAAATTTGAGATAGATATCGCCCTTTGAGTTGGGGTCAACCGAGATGTGGACGACATGTCCGTACCGATTCTCGGCCTCTTGACGAACATCGTCCTCGAGCTCCTTGACCCAGCTGTCACCCTCTTCCCTGTATGCGCGTCAGTCATCTGTTCCAAAGAACCTAGGTCATGTATCACTTACTCTTCGGGGTCAAACATGTTGTGAAGAACAACACAGCGACTAGCCATGTTGACATTCATAGGCAGGGGTTTTGTCTCCGTCTTGGGCTTCAGGACCTGTCGCTCGTCATTGCCATTGGTGTTGGTCTCGTCGGTTCTGGCAAGCTTCCTCATCAATGCGTCACGACTATAGTTGTTAAAGTTGACTCCCGCCACATCCGTGTCGTCCAGGGCGCTGGAACCTCCAGTCTTCTCGCTGTCGCGGCCGCCAGCTCGATCAAATGTCGAGGATTGAGGGCCACGTCCACCTGCACCTGAAAATGCCGAGCCCTGGAAGGACTGGTTCTGGCCGGAAAATCTCTGCAACATGTTGGCAGTACTCTCAGGGGTAAACTTATCGTTTCCGAGACCGACGCGGATGGGACGACCAGCCAGGTCAAAGCCGTTCATCTTTTCCAACGCCTCTCGTGCCTGACCAGCGTCGCGGAATCTACCTAATGTCAGCAGAGAACAGTGATAATTGAGGTTTCAACATACTGGACAAAGCCATAGCCGCGGCTGCGGCCATTCTCGTCCTTTTGGAGTTGGACAAACTCGAGCTCACCAAAAGGCTCAAAAACCGCTTGCAAATCTTGCTCGGTAACGTTGAAGTGGATGTTGCCCACATAGAGACGGTGGAAGGGGATTGAGTTGGGATGGGGTCCCGACGCTTCAGGGTTACGAGCCTGGCGGTTCTTCTCGGCCTCTGTCACCTGAACGATGACAGGAATTCCTAGGAGTTTTTGTCCAGTAAGTTGAAGGGCCTGGGTAACGGATTCTTCGTTTTTGAATTCGACATAACCAACTCTGTAATTATGTCAGCAATTGTTCCGTGATGCATCATCATGACTCAACTCACCCCTTGGATCTTTGGCTGATGCGATCTTTGACAATTTGGGCCTCATTGACAGGGCCCACCTTCTCAAAGAACTCCTTCAGCTCACGGGTACGCAGACGGGCGGCAAGCTGCTGGACAAACACCGTGCGGCGATCCCGCTCATCTTCCGTAAGCTGTGGTGTGCCGTCGCGCTTGGGCTCCCGTCGATCTTCATCCCGGCCGCGCCCATATTCGCGAGGGCGTCGGTCGCGGTCTCGCCTATCACGATGGTCCCGGTCGTCGCGAGGGCGGTAGTGTCGGTAGGGTGAGCGTGATCGTGATCGTGAGCGTCGCCCTCCTCTGTAATAATCGCCGTCTCTGTTTCGGCGTGAGTGACGGCGATCATCATCGCGGCTTCGGCTTCTCCTCCTACTCTTGTGGCTGCCTGCGTCGCTTCGCGGTGTTCCTACATCAGGAGTGCCTCTGCGGCTTCGAGCCGGGCTGTCTCTACGGTCCCTGCGTCGGCCGTGGTCGCGGCTTCTGCTTCCATCTCGATCACGGCCACGGTCGCGTTCTCGGTCTCGATCACGGCGGCTAGGGGCCTCGTCTCGCGTTCTATCCTCAACGGGGCTCTTGTTCTTCTGCTCGGCCGAATCCTTCGCGGTGGCGTCGAGGAGTGCCTCCACGTCCAAGGTAGCCATGGTGTCTAATATTGTGTTGTCAGGTGAGTTGGTAGATGCTCAAGATCGAGACTCCCCAAGTTTCTTGATAACGACAGAGAGATGATTGATTTCTCTTGCGAGCGGTCGGTATTTGTCGTCGATGCGTCCCTGGAATGTTGGGGGAAAGGATGCCTGAAAAGACCCATGAATCAAGCTTTTGGGCCGAGCCGCAGCTTGAAGGATAAAAGTTTCACGTGACCTGCCACGTGGCGTTCACCGCAATCTCCACGTCGGCCTCGCCGAGCCAGACTATCAGGCCTCAGCGGCCTCAACGCAGACGCAAGATGTGTATGAGAAGTGATAGATATTGTGAATAACGATCGATTATTATTTGTTTCTCCAATACCAGCTCTACCATCAAGCGTACAGTCCCGAGCATTAAAACTATCCATAAGAAATTCTTTGCTATCGTAAAATGCCCTGCGCCTGGCAAAGCTCGTTACCATCCTTCAATCATGATTGCTTTCGTCTGACTCCAAAACTCCCATCAATCCGAACCCCGTGATCTGTAGTCAGACAATATTTACTCTGCCCAGAAACTGATTTTCTAAAGCTGGACAGTAAAGGCATGTGCAAGATGAATCAACTTAGTTTGTCTTTTTGACGTTGTAGATGAGCTCAGTGCCAAAAATGGAGTCCCAGAACTTGCTCGTGACGCCGAAACCGAGTTCGTAGTCGAGGAAGTGATGAGCAAGATGGTACTTCTTGAGCTCCTTGTACCAAAGAGGCAAGTTCTGGTGGTGAAGGAAGTAATGCGTCAAGTCATAGCAAATGTAGCCGAAAAGACCACCAGCAAAAGCTCCTGTGGCAGCATGCCAGCTGTAGGCAAAGACAGCATGAGCGAAATGCCAGAAAGGGTAAGCCAGGGCCACAAAGAGCGTGGGGGGCATGACAAGGCGATACTTGTCCATGGGGAGATAGTGGTGAATGCCATGGAGCAAGAAGTGCAGCGTAATGCCCACACGGTTGTCAGGCAGATAGCTAAAGCCAAGTCAGCGCGAGATGATCGAATATCTCAAGTCATATGGACTTACTAGTCAAGGTGGAACAGGAATCGGTGCAGGACGTATTCGATAACAGACCAGAACCAGAATCCAAACACAAAGTACCCGACAGTGTAGAGCTGGTTGTCATAGCCCTGCGAGGCCATGTAGACGGCATACGCGACGCACGGTCCCCAGAGAGTGGGAATCAGCCACCAAGGGGTCTTGGAGAGAGGCTCGAGGAAGTTTCCGAACAGAGGCGCAGACTCGCCGCCCTTGTAGTGGCGAGGGCGATGGACCTGGTCAAGGTAGAACTCCTTGGAGAAACCACCGAACCAAATCTGAGGGAAGAGGGGCCTGCTCAGATCAAGGAACTTGTGCTTCTTGTAATCGGTGTTGAAATCTGTATCCTTGCTCAAGTCCTCGGCGCAAGACATTCCGGTTCGAGGGTGGATGTAAGGCTCGCCGTTGGTAGTGGCATCGCCGTTGGCCACCTTGGCAGCTCCATTGCCGTTGGCGTTTCCATTGGCATGGCCATTGGCCGACTTTTCGGAAATGAGGAAGCCGACCAGAGAGTCATCGAGGACGTCGTATGCGGCTTCGGAGTGCTCGTGGGAATCAGGATCCTTGAGGATCTCTTCGATATCGCGGCCGGCGTAGTCGAGGACAAGATCAGCGCCACCGGGGTGATCATCGGCGAAATCGGTCACATCGTAGACCTTATTGCCAATTGAGACGTAGCAGGAAGTCTTGGAGTTGTGGGCTTCGACCTCGGCACGGGTGAAGGTGGGAAGGGTTCGCGACGGCATGTTGAAGCGGCGGTGGAGATAACAAAGAGGTGGGAATGAATGAGCGAGCGTTGAGACTGCAATTGAAGATCGATACGATCAAACGGCGCTCAACTAGGAGACTATCCTCGTGGTGCCAGCCAAAGATGGGAGAAGCACGAGGACGAGAAGCGAAAGGGGGCCAAGCAATTGCGATTGAAACGTAAAGGAACGGATGGGGGGAGTTTATATCAACCTGGAAGGCAGCAGCAATTGATGGACGGACCGGAATGGAAGGGCGGCAAAGTTGGAGTCGCAGGGGTCCAGGGTGGTTTTTTTTTAATGAGGATCCCCATCCGTGTTAGCAGCGGAGTGGCGCTACAATGACCGCAAATAAGGCCACATTGACGGGTGCCACGGGGTAAAGACTTGGGACTCAGATTATTTGCCGGAACGACAAGTTCGGCGATTTATTCCAATGAGCGGTGGGCGATTGGCCTCATGGGAGTGGGAGTGGAGGATGCCCATGATGCGTTGAAGTTGATTACAGCTGCTCTCATCGGAGCTATCCAAGTTGGTGATACTGTAAGCTAGCTAGCGTGGGAGAGGCTGAATTTCCTATCTTGGAAATTAAAGATCTATCGCAATCAATCAGTATTAATCTACCATCACGAGGCTTTGCTATTGTTCTTGACTGTCTCGACTGGAACTCTGGAAGAGGCGGACGGACTCTTTGTCAACCCTGACAGCGCGCGCATCGGAGACTGCAACTTCCGAATCGTCCGAGTCTAGGCAGGGTATTTTGGGCTCATGGCGCCGAGATGAAAACCGTGTCTTGCAGCTCCATTGTCGAACTAATGTCAGGGGGTATTTTCCGAACGATCCGGATCTGCCTCTAGCCGTTGAAGATGGATGGAATCAGAGCTGCCTCCACTTCTTGTCAGAACTGTTTACCTCTGTTTCTGATTCAATGTCAAGGAAGTTTGTCTCTGGCTGAGGCATTGACATCTATGTTCTCAGCTCCCTCCTTCAATTCCGCGTGTCACCCCCCTCAGCCACAAGCGTGTTAGCTCATGCATGGCGCAGATCGACTTGCATGTCGAGGTTGAGCTTTGCTGACGAGTCCACAATCATGCTCATCAGCTCCCTGGGAAGATGCTTATTCTTATTCGCAACCGAGGCCTGTATCGAACGAGTAAGCGGTGGCCAGTGACGGACTCGTCTCGGATGGGGTAGTAGTGATTAGGGCACACTGAATGCGACCAAAAATGCAGTTGATATGGGCAAGGATGAACTGATGATGGTGAAAACTTTCTCTTCTGTTCAGTGTTCAGGTCAAGTTCCCTCTCGTGTAAGTGCTTCGTAGTAAATCGCCTATCGTCGGTTACGAATCACAAGCGAAATCCAAGCCCCCAGCGAAATAGAAATAGCTCATGTTTAACAAAACATCAAAAACCGCGGTTGCACTGAAATCCATGGATATTTATTTGGTTGGTGATACTGTGAACGGCTGAGACGGCAGCCAGCGGGTCAGGATTGTCTTGGCTTAACCTCTGACAAGGTCGCAAAGCCACAGGCTGTGGACTCGCAAGCTCAAGTCTTGGGTCGCGAGAGGCCTCTCAAGCCACTCAAAGGCCACACAGCCTGGCTACAACTAACGCAGGCTGCTAAGGCTGAGGTGAGGGAGACGCGGTGATCATGGGGCCTGGCGCAAAGACACCTGAAAGTGGAAATCCATAGCCGCCCAAAGTGGGAGCCAAGCAGTGCAGTTGTAACAGCCGAGCCCAGTGTCTGGGCTGGGCACCTCGGACTCCTACGCATAGCAACCAGCCACAGCAAATCCGTCATCAAGTGGCAACCACTTATCGTCACCTTCTGCCCTTTAGCTTGTGCGCCGCCTCTTCCCTTCCATCGCACTCAAGTCAGCTCTTAAACCTCTTCTCCCCTCTTCTCTTCGTCTGATTTCCCCCTCCTGTTCTCCTCTGACGAACGATACTCCTATCTCCCCTCTATCGCAACCCTTGTATTCTATAACCCCGCGCTGTAGGGCTGCGTTACCACCATGCCGTCATTTACCTTGCCGCGGGGCTCGTGGCTCCTGCTCTTCGCGGTCTGCCTCATCCTGTTGCCCGGCAAAGCTAACGCCTTTGGAGCTGGAAATATTCCCTCAATCGCCCAGGTTCGTACTGACCCTTGGAAGCTATCACCGAAGTCTTTATTAATGCGCGCACTTGGTATCTAGGTCGAAGGACACAATTGGCGTCATGGAGGTGAGCGAGCTACCCCTCCAAGCACCTATTCCGTCACATGTTGCTTACACCGCGTCTAGACATTGAGGATATGCTCGAGACGATCGCCTTCCTTAATGGAAAGAAATGGACTTCGATGCTTATCAAGCGTACTTACTTTGGAAATTGGTTGCGTGACTATTCCCAGGCCGTCGATATTGGCAGCTTGAAGGGCGTTAACGCAGAGACGATTCGCATTCTGGTAAGGACCCGCGCTAGATGCGCCAAACAATGTCAGCCGTCCTAACCTCGGCAGGTTTGGGTACTATCTTTCATGGCTCACGGCTATGCCACTGAGGAGTTCGAGGTGACCGCAGACCGTCTTGGTGTCTATCGCCCAGAGGAACATATCGACAACCCCCTTGGCTACGGAGATGGCCTCGACGCTCGCACTTTCGATAAACGGTTGCGCGGACCTGTCGAAAAGATAGAGACGCAGATAGACCCTCGCACTGGCATGAAGAATTATATCGCGAACGAGAACGGCAACTGGGCGACTAGCGCGGCGTATCTGCGCTTCAGCTTCGCGCGCAGCATCCATTTCGGTCGTCTCTACACCAATGGTGCCAAGAAGGGAAAAGAGGAGGACCTTTGCGAGGCCCTACGATGTCTGGGCCAGGCTCTGCACACCATGGAGGACTTCAGCGCCCACAGCAACTACTGCGAGCTGGCCCTCCGTGAGCTTGGCTACCACTCCGTCTTCCCTCACTGTGGTGCGGGAACCGAAATCAACCTTCATGGCAAGCGTGTCTACCCTCTTGTTACCGGTACCTTTGGAGCTGTCGACTTCTTGCACTCTGTTCTCGGAGAAGCTTCGGACCACTTCACCCAGTCTGAGGTCGACGAGGTCGACATTGCTCTCAAGAACGCCGAGGGAACTCGAAGTGGTGGAAACGGCGGCAGTGGCGAGAGGTCCTTGTTGGGTGGCTTCCTTGGAATCTCTTCTACACCAACCGATTTTATCGGTCTGGTATCAAAGCTTCCCGGTGTTGGTGATGGTTTTGCTTCTCAGGCCAGAGACCTCAAGGCCAACTCCGAGGCCCAGGAGAGGCAGAACAGGAGTTATCAGGGAACTCGAGGCGACTTGTCCAGGGACAACGCTAACCAAGTGCCCGGTATGAGCCCCAACTTTGACCCCGTCAAGGTTGCCGGCCAGATATACCCCATTCTCGAATTCCGAGACAAGGTTGTCAAGGCCATCAGCCGTGGAATTGCCAAGGTCCCTGGCCTTGAGAAGTTGCTCGAGAAGATCAGCGAGACTCTGACTGCCTTTATTCTGGGCCTCCTCGCTCCCTTCATTCGACCTATTATCAACCAGGTCTCCAAGGTCCTCAAGGATGGTTCTTCGAGCGTCATCACTGCCAGCGCCAACTCGCAATATGAGCCCTGGGACAACCCTCGATGCGATGACCCCACTCACTCCATGTTGTCCAAGGATCACTTTACCAACATCCTTAACTCATGCGCCGGTCGTATCGCCGCTACTATTCTGCAGTACACTGTCCCGTAAGTAGAATCTCAGCTGCTATCCACAACCCTGCAGTATACTAACTAGCTATAGGCGTGTTCTCTATGCCTGGGAGAACCCCCGTGTTTCCGTCGATGAGGTCTGCAACGATGTGCTTCGTGCATTCCACCATCCTGCTGCCCGCGACGAGCACATTGAGATCCAGCGAGACATGTACAGGACAGTGAAGAAGTGGGCGGATGAACATCCTCGACGTCACGAGCTTGCCCATCTCCTTTCTTCCGAGTCTGTTAAGAACCATAAGAACCATATCCTTAACCAGAGCTCGCACCGCGGTGGTGGCAGTGGAGGTGCTGGCTGCAACCACGGCACCTTTGGCGATCTTTCCAACGGTGGACACGGCAAGGTCGCGGGCTCGTTGTGGTCACACGTTAAGACCCGTGATCTCGATGCCATGGAGGGCAAGGATGGTGATCCAGGAAAGAACTATATGTCTGCGTCACCCGCGCCGCCCAGTCAGACCTCTTTCGACTATGGCCAGAATCCTAGTTACGCGGGATCGGACACTAGTTATCAACAGGGTCCTCCAGGAGGCTACAACGCTCCACCTCAGCCATCTTATGGCGGCTACGGCGGTCCTACTCCTCCCCAAGGATACGGCGCTCCGCCTCCAGGCCAGTATGGTGGTCCACCTCCCGGACAATATGGTGGTCCTCCCCCTGGACAGTACGGAGGCCCTCCTCCTCAGCAATACGGAGGCCCGGGCTACGGAGGTCCTCAATATCCCCCTTACGGTCAACAGGGTGGCTATGGTGGTCCTCCCGGCCAGCAACCTCCACCGTCTTGGGGCCAGTACCCTGGTCAGCGTCATGGATACTAGACAACAACGGCAATACCCCCAGTGGAAAATTAACGGTGCATAGCGATATGATACATGAAGATCGCGGGGTTGATATGGTTCAAATGGGGACTGGGATTGGATCGGGTTTAGGCAGGAATGATTTGTATACGGCCGTTGTGATATCCAATACCAAAGAACGAGAGATGCTTTGTCGTAGAGGAGGGTATTCAAGTAGGTATTCTTGTCTAGTGAATATAAAGACGCAAAGATCGCACAATACCGTGGATACGATGCTTGTAAACCCTGACCACCAGCCAGGGGCTCTTTCAAAAGTTTGGATATGATCAAGTGACGCTGATGATTTCCTCCCCCCCAAGCAAGCGCTTGCTCTGTCGCTATGATTTAGCCCCTCAACTCCTGATCCCATGCAAACAAGAAAAGCAATAAAGTATAGTAAGTAGTGCGTGCTGGAGATACAAGACATGCTAGATAGATGTTTATCTGCGCAGATATTCCCTCAAACCGTTGCACCAGCACAGATGATTCACCTGATATTGGCCAGTCTCGAGGTCATCATTACTTCCTGACTCTCCGTGGGTCTTGGGCCTCTGCAATGCGCGCATCACGAATCTCCTTGGTACCCAGACTGCCGAGGCCACCCTCAGATCGACGCTCCCAGCCGCCGAGGCGGACGACCTGGCAGGTAGCGTTGTCGCCGTCGGCGGAAACCTCGGTGGCGTAGGCGACAATGTTTTTAGCGCCCTCCTCGGGAGTGCGAGCCTCCTTGACAACATCGACAATCTCCTGGTCGCTGAGTGTTCCCGAGATACCGTCCGTCATGAGGACGAGGAACGAGTACTGAGCTGGTCCCATCTCGACGCGCGTGAGCTCGGGCTCAGCCGAAACACCGATCCGCTTGCTCTTCATGTCACCGAAAGCGCGGCTGTTGGCCAGACCGGCGATACGTTCCTCGCCGAAGCTATCGCCCGAGACCATCGACCCGGCTGGCGCGTAACGTCGCAACCTGCGACTCTCTGTTGGGCTACTGGGGTGGTGATCAGACGTCAGGGGCTGGGCGAGGCCAGTAGCAGTATCGCAGAGCAGAATGCGGCTGTCGCCGACGTGGGCACAAAGAAGTGTAGACTGCGCAGCAGGGTGCCAAAAAGGGGCAGGAGTAGGCGTGGAGATGAGTGCGATCGAGGCCGTGGAACCTCCCTTGAAGCGTGTAGGACCCCCAATATCATGTCCGGTCGGCGTCGCAGGGCTACCAAAGACCTCGTCATTGTTCAGAGGCGTGTCTCCCACCCTCGAATCGTCGGGGTCTGCTTTTTGCGCCTGGGCTGACACAAAGTCGAGGTCAGCTCGTAAGAAGGCATAAGTGAGAACCGACTCTATCGTGATCTTATGTCCCTCCCCCGGGTTTTCCCTCGACAGAACAAAGTGTTCAGGGTGAAAGCGCCTAAAGTAGCCACCGATGGTGTCCCTGTACTCCTTGACAAGGTTCTTTTCCATTCGGATGGCTTTTGAAAGATCCGAGACCTCAGCAGGCGGCGAAGTTGCGCTATGCATTGGTTCACCGTGTATGGGCTTGTCAGAAAGACTATCATATTGGGGATCGGTCATTTTGGCGTCTTTCTTGACCTCCTCGGGACCTTTCATATGAACCGCATCAAGAGCCTCCTTCTTGGTTGCTGGAGGTTTTGATAATCGCGTCTTATGCTTATGGTCATGATGGTGGTTGTGAATGGTGTTTTCCCGACCTGGCTTCTTCTTGCGCAAACTGCTCTGCAAGCCGAATTCCTCCGATGCCCTCTCGATATAGCCGGGTAGTTCATCACGGACAAAATCAGCGCATTCTCCTCCTCCATGACCATCAAATACGCCAAAGTAGAAGATCTGAGGGTCTCCCCAAGCGCTGTCTGCCGCTGTTGCTTCTCCGGGCTTCTGCTGAACGCTCCTAGGCGCTCTCTTGGCAAAGGCTGGAAGGCTGATGGTGCCCGCCTGGTCTCTGTCCTCATTATAGGGACGGCTTCCCCGAGCTGTTGCAACTCCCAGGTGATGTTTCGCTCGGCGCATTGGAATGCGCACCACGGTCAAGTCTCGGGTTGATGGGATATAGGGCGGGGAGACGGCGGGGGCCGACCCGGGGCTCGGAGTGTGAGGGGTCGAAGCATCGCGAGGCAGCTTGTGACCAGGCCCTCGGATGCGAGAGTCGGGATGAACCGACGAGGAAGGGAGATGTGTTACGAAGTATGTGTGGAATTCTCGTCGCGATCCTATCTCGGCGAACGACGGGGGTATTCGGCCTGGGTGTAGTTTCGGGCGCTTAGACCGGAGATGTCCTGATTCCTCGGATGAAGTCGCCCACGTCGAATATGCCGCAGAGAATCGCGAGCAATTGCTCGTTCCAGAGAGATTGTGTAACCGGCGCAGCGCGTTGGTCCTGCCATTGCAGCTGAACAGTCGGATATTAACGCAATTCGGGGCGTGGCCAGTGGACCTAAGAAGCCGGATCGCGGGGGTCGTGGCAGGAGGTGTAAATGGAGCCATTGTCGAAGAAGAGTGCGTTTGGGAGCTGGAATCGCCAGTCCTCGATCATCAGGGTCCCTTGGAAAACCGGAGCGCTGTGCAGGTTGCTGTCTGCAGAGCCATGGGGCGAGTTTGCTGAGCGTCGGGCTGCGTTAGCGGAGGGGAACAGGGGGTGGACGAGAGGATATCGGCGGCTCAGGACGGAGGTTGTTGAGAGGGCGCGGACAGGGTGCCAGATTTGGTTCAGGGTGAAGGTGCCAAGGAGGCAATGATGGAGTTGATCGTTTCAGCTCTTGGATGAGTCGCAAGAGCTTCGTCGAGGCACCCGTCGTTGCACAGACGAGTTGGCAATAAAAAGGTGCAAGATCTGGCTCAGCCCTGTTTGTTGGTTGTTGAAAAGTGACGATGATGGATGGACAACGATTTCCAGAGTGGAGCCGTCCCGGCCGGGATCGCTCTTGATATTGAGTTATCCAGCCAATTAGAGAATAGAGTTGCCATGCTCCAGGCCAATTTGGCGGGGGCCACGTCGGGATTTCAGGGGCCGATACCCCGTTGCAATCGCTAAAATTAACGACTTGCGGGCGCACAGTCTTTGGCTTTAGTGCGTCACTGTACCTGTAGGCTCCGATCCCCTGGCGCTGGAAAGGCGGTAGGTACGACGGGATACGTACCGGCTGGCAGAGTGAAGAAACGTCATTCGACCACCAGCACCAGCATCTTTATCAATTTCATCAGTTTTTATCACGACGAGGCCTCACTCAGCTACAACCGTTGTGCCCTCCGGTCTATACACTCCCACGCCTCTATACAGGCTGGCATCTCTCATGTCGAAAAATACCCATCATCTGGCAAATGGGCGAGTCCGGCACTGCAGCACCCGCCGAGGCGGACGGGTCAGAAGCTTCTAAGAGAGATCTTCCCCGGACGGTCGATGTCGACGCTGCCGGAGACATTGTTCTGGATGTGACCTTTGAGACTTCTATCAGCACCCTCAAAAAGTCTCGCAGAGATGCCATTGCCGCAAGCAGAAAGGCCGGGACCCAACCTCCCAAGCCTTCGGATTTGAAGTCAAAGGTTCGAGTGGCATATCGTGTCAGCCTGGCGGTCTTAAAGAAGCACTCCAAGTACTTTTCCAACCTGCTCTCCAACTCACAATTTCGAGAGGCCAGAATTATATCGGATGCTCATGAGAAGCTTGCGCAGCTTAAGATCAAGCCAGGGGAGGCAGACATCCAGGATCTACCCTGGATTCCCATCACGGATGACGATGATGCCACTCAGGCGGCGGGTCGAGAAAATGCAATGGAGGATATCCTAAACATTATTCACCAAAAGCCCCCAAAGACGAGTCGTGGTACCATGTCATATGTCACGACTTTGGCCATCGTTGCTGATCGGTTCGACTGCGTGGCAGCCGTGGCCCGCGTTCTGAACACGGAACTCAAGTTCAAGTGGCCCCTGACATCCAACAGGCCTCTGCGGACCGAGGATGGGAAGTCTACAGACACGGAGCAAGTGCTTCGTCAGAAAATTCTCGTTGCTTGGTTGTTGGGGCAGCCGATGCGGCTGCAGCAGTCGACTCGAGAACTGATCATGCGGGGATCGACTCTATGGAGCGAATTCCATGATCCTGACGCGGATCTGCCTGCTGCTTGGTGGAACTTGCCAGATGGTTTAGAAGGTAGGCTCTAAACTCGATGGAACAGGACTAAAGAGAGTAAAGGACTAATGGGCGAATAGAGGAACTTCGATACCGGCGTGAGTGTATACTCAACACCATCGCTTCTGTTCAGCGTCACTTCCTCGCATTGTTCTCATCCCGTGAGAGACAATGCAAGCTTGGATATGACTCCAGCGCGGCATGTGACTCGTTTCAGCTTGGCCAGATGCTCAAGTTCTTCGTTGGCAAGAACTTGCTATTCCTGGTTGACTACAGCCCAGCATCGTTGAATTCAGTTCCCGACACAGCCATGGTCGAGATTGAGGACTTGTTATCAACGCTGCAGCAGTGTCCCAGTTATCAAGTCGACAAGCATCACACTAACTGTGGGCTGCGGGTACGACTTGAGCCCATCGTGGGATACATGCGTTCGATGTTATCGGCCAATATCGTTCCAATTTCCTACGCGAGTTGGAAGAAGCAACGAGCCGAAACCTCATGGGTGCCCTTGCAAGATCAAGCCTCCAACGGCGACACACCCAAACGGTTCGCATTCACGAGGGCCCTTGCAAATGATCAGAGACTGCGACATGAGGGGGCATTCTACGTGGACCGTATGGCCAAGGCCATGTTTACGGCTGAAGAGTGGGACTGGACTCCTGAGAATTGATCAAGAGGAAAACAAGACTTGCTTGTTGTTGCGTGTTTTGGTAAATAGACTGAGATGAACTCATCAAGAATATAGAAGGCGAACTGAATCGCACATGATTACACGCTAGGTGCGCTTCAATTTGTCACTTTCACTTTCGTCTTCCTCCTTACGCCGATCCTACCGTGGTGGTCTTCTCGGTGGGGATGTTCTTGGGAACAGTAGAGCTGGCATGGCTCTCGGTATCGTTGACAGCGGCAGCAGGGGCCTTGGCCTTCATGAAGGGCCAGCGGCCGTGGGTCTCGTGGAACCTCATGAGGATGAAACCGATCATGACGCAGATCCAGTACAAGTTGTACGAGATGACTGAGCCATATGTGGCCGAGTTGGTCCAGCCCAGGATGGCGTTGAAGATACTCCAGCCGTTCTGGATGGTATCGGTAGAGGTACAGCACTTGACATAGTTAGAAGGGAGATATTCAAGGTGGGAAGAAGGTCATCTTACGTTGACGTGCCAGACGCTCTGGTCGATATCATATGAGCCAGGGCCATTGCCAAACTCGTCGGCCTCGCCGCCGATGTACTCGTTCCACTTGGCCATCTCGAAGCTCCAGACGGAGCGAGAGAAGAGACCAGCACCGACGAGGTACAGGAGGCAGGTTGAGACAACGAGGAAGAGCTGAAGCTTGGTGCTCGAACCACCCCTGGAATAGTCAGTACTTGAAGGTTGTTTAAGATATAGAAGCAAACTTACTTGTACAGGACGTAACCAACAAAGCAGCCGGCAAGAAGGCCGACGACCGTGGGCAGGGGGATGGACTTGGCGGAGGCAGAGAAGGACACACCGGCAACGAAGACGACGGCCTCGATACCCTCACGCAAGACGGTAATGAAGGGAAGGACGAACATGGCGTACTTCTCGACCGACTTCTTGAACCAGCCCTTGGAACCGGCCTTGAGGGGGGACTCGAGGGCCTTGGCGAGCTTGACGCGCCACTTGGCCTGCATCTTACCGACACGGAGGAGAGCAGCGCCCATGACGGAGATGATAAGAGAGGCAAAGAGAGAGAAGGCGCCCTCGTAGTAGTACTCGTGCTTATCCCACGAGTTGCTGCCAACGGTGTAGAAGACGCCGATGAGGGCGGCGGCAACAATCATGCAGATGAAGAAGCCTATTCCGGTGCCGAGCCAGACCTGGAAGTTTTGTTAGCATCGTGAGTTATGGAAGGGTGGAGGAGTGGTGGCTTACCTGGCGTCTAAGCTGCCTGTACACCTTGATATCGCCATTGGGACCGTCGAGAGTCTGCTTGAGGAAAGCAAGTAGGACTGAGACGATGATGACGGTCTCGAGAGTCTCTCGAAAGACGACGAGGAAGACGGGAACCGCAAAGACGTCGACAGCCATGATGGTTGATTATCTGAGGGCTACAGAATCAAGATGAGGGGAGAGAGTCCAGCTCAGAAGAGGAGAGGAAGGGTTTGAAAGGACGATAAGAAGAGGGCAAACGAGGTGTGGCAATGGGTTACACCTGGTCCTTTTTGGGTGTGAGGGCTTGAAACTAGCGGCGCGAGGTAGCGGCGAGCTTGATCTGATAAAGGATCATGTATTCACGGCCGACGGGGACAGGATCAGATAAACCTGGGATCGGTTCGTCCTAAAGTAAAGGAGGGGGTGGAGAGGAAACCGAGTACAGTAAGAAGAGAAGCCCTGGTATTTACTCCAAGGCTACGCTAACTAATACGGCAAGTTTTGCAAAATCTTGAGAACCACATGGCACAGGACAAGAAACGAGAGAAGCGGAAAGGGCTCCATTGCGTCGGATCCCCGAGGACCGGATAGAGGATAGACGGTTACCCCCCAATTCGATCCATCCATGTCTTGGGTGTGCAAAAACGGGCGATCAAAAGGCTCAACTGGGGGGGAGGTTGCGGATGGGGTCTGTGGCTTGTTGCTAGTAGTCGAGGTTCGGCAAGGAATTGCCGTGACGTGGGATGTTTCCTTTCTACCTTGTGCAAGAGAGAAGGGGGGCGTGTGTTTAATTCGATTGCTACTGACGGTATGTGAGTGGATGTCCTAGATTTCCCGCAGATGGCGTTGCAAGCTTATTCGGTTGGTGTTGAGTACGGTAGGTGAGGCATCTCGACTGTGGTCTGTGGAGATGCACGAGACAGCTGATTTTCGCTAAGAGGTTCCGACACGTCTCGTAGCGAACCGTGGGTTATTTCACCAAGTGAGCTCACTTTTTTTTATTTTATTTCTATTCTCGGATTCTTTTTCGTAGATTGATATTGATATCGGATTTCCTCGGAGTAGCTCGGTCACTGTGAAACAGACAAGGATTGTTGAATAGAGAGGCCCATGGCACGAGTTATGATCAACAGCATCAAAGTCATGCGACAATGTTGAAACTGTGGATGGTCAAAAAGGCCGTCCAATTGACAAGAGGACGGACGCTGACCAGATGCAAGCCTCTCTACCCCACAATGCATGGCTTCCCTCGGGCGAGGGAATGAAGGGATATCCATCCTCGTGCGTGTAAGTCTAGCGGTGCCTCTAATTTAGTTTGGGTTTTCTGGCAGGATGGGGGTTTTGATGTTCTCTCTCTCTTTTTTTCTTGATCCTCTTTCCCAATGAAGCATCTCGTATGAATCATCCAAGGAGGCAAACAAATATGGGATTGATGATGCTGCGGTTCTTGCGGTTACGTCAAACAAGATGGGATCCGTGGGTGGTTGTTGGTGTTGGCGGCAGTTCAGCTGCAGCAAGAGGATCCCGGCCAGATGGAGACACAGGCGACCGACAGGCAGGTAGGCAGACCGAGTCAAAAGCCTCTTCCGCCGAGGCTGTGATGATGGTGATGATTTTTTTCGCCTCTTGTGATTAAAGATCAAAGCTTTTGAGATCAAAGTTATCAGATCATCAGATACTGATTATCTCTGCGATTATCTCTGCGATTATCTCTGCGATTATCTGATCTAGACCTAATGATCAAAACATCAAACAAACTCCGCCACCATTTGAAAGCACGATCGAAACACCGGCATACCAGACCGTCCTTCACTACCTCACTACCCTCGGACATAAGCCGTCAACTCGTCAGACCACTCACTCACCCCCCTCTGGGCGCCCATGGATTGGCTTCTCGACCGTTGATGGGGTTCCCAGGGTCGTTTATCGAATGCAGCCGCGAACTTGTGGCTGGGCAGTGACGGGGATGAGGTGTGTCCAGCTCGGCTTTGACGTGCCGTGAGACCCTCTTTTTTTTCAAGCGCCTCTTTTGATCCATCTCGAGTGCGGAATTGGTCTTTTTCGTGGGATGAGTCTTGAAGAAGTGTCCGTTAAAGTCGCCTGTCGATCCATGCGCAAGTCTACCCTCAAGAATAGGTAACAGAAACCCAAGGCCGAGGAGCCGATCGCCGAGACTCTGCACGTTGATGATTGCGGGTGAGCCGTCTTGGCACGGGATAGTCTACACTTGAGGCGGACTCTGCAGGGTCCCCACGGCAGAAGAAGAAGGATTCGTATCATGGGCCAGGGTCTGGACAAGCTTCAGCCCAAGCTTCTTTTCGCTTGGCGCCCATGCGAGAATCCATGCAAGTTTCTGCTTCGGTGCCGGTAAAGCGTGGCACCACACCTGGAGAGCGGACCTTTTCAACACTGATCAACAAAAAGTCTCGACTAACCTTAGCCCATGAGTGAAGAAATACGAAGGGCAAAAAAAGGGTTGCGATTGATAAGATGAAGAAGAGGGAAGGTGGGACCACCTTTGACCGTCTAGCTCTAGCTCCTCCCCGACTAGCCGACTTACCGAAAACTCAGCTCCTCCAACAAAAACACCAACCACTTACACCGGTCCAATGCATGGCCTTCTCAAGCCACAATGGACCAACAGCTGCTCATCTTATCCATCTAGAGGCTAATGGGGGGGTCAGCCCAGTTGAGCCAGCCTGGACTGGGGCTAGCTCTTCGATTCCGCCGTCGTGGTTCAAGTGCAATTCACCTCAAGCTCGATCGGCTCATGGCCCACGGCCGGCCCATCGCCTTGTCTAGGTCCTCAGTTTTGAATCCATCATGCGCCGGCTCCAATTCTGCTTTGCTTCCGGCATCGCTTCCTCGTTCGCATACGCCCACCCGCGGCGCGTGGGTATAGCTCCTCAGACATGGATGGAGGGAGGGATGGATCACTGTGCCGCAGAGAGCTCGATTGGGCGCTTGACTCGGCGTCTGCTATGATTATTTATCAATCTCTCCTCTCGTGTGCCCCGGTACAACATCACCCACGCATTCTCTGCATCATTGACTGATGGGATGCCACATCCGTTTCTCCATGCTCGTGAGCTGATCATCCCATCATCGTCCTCTTATTCCGCGACCCCCATCTAATCCATTCCGCCTTGTACGCTTGCCTCAAGTTCCGATCCACGGCGGACGAACTGTGGGACATCCATCTTGTGTTGCCTCCCATCTGCAAGCTCTAATAACTGCATTCTTGAGCTTATCTCCTCTTCATCCTCCTCCTCCCTTCATCCTATCTTCCTATCCTTGATACCCTCTTCCCTCCTTGTGTGTTGATGAGCTCGAGGTAACTTGTGTTACTCTCCATTCCTTCACAATGCTCTTCAACTCCCTCCCCTACGCGGCGGCTTCGCTGCTTGCGCTCCCTCAGCTGGCTGCCGCTGCCACGAGGAAATATGACTTTGACATTGGCTGGGTCAGAGGAAACCCTGACGGCGCCTATGAGCGTGCAGTTATTGGAATTAACGGCAAGTGGCCTATTCCTCGTATCGAGGTCGACATTGGTGATAGGGTCATCATCAATGCCCACAACAGCTTGGGCAACCAATCTACTTCGCTGCATTTCCACGGCCTCTACATGAACGGAAGCAACCACATGGATGGCCCTGCTGGTGTGGTTCAATGCCCCATTACCCCTGGCACAACCTTTACATACAACTTTACAGTAAGACAACTCCAGATTCAACCAATTGCTTCATTCAGTGGATTAACGGTTGCAAAAGGTTGACCAGCCCGGAACCTACTGGTACCACTCGCACACCAGCGCTCAATACCCCGACGGTCTGCGAGCCCCCTTCATTGTCCATGACAAGGAGTTCCCCTACAAAGATGACTATGACGAGGAGCTCATCTTCACCCTCTCGGACTGGTATCATGAGGAGATGCAGACTCTCATTCCCCAGTTCATGTCCAAGTCCAACCCCTCCGGTGCTGAGCCCGTTCCTCAGAACGCCCTCATGAACGAGACTACAAACTACACCCTGTCCGTCAAGCCCGACACGACCTACCTATTCCGAACCATCAACATGGGTGCCTTTGCTGGCCAGTACCTCTGGTTCGAGGGCCACAAGATGCGCATTGTTGAGGTCGACGGTGTCTACACCGAGGCTGCTGAGGCTGAGATGATTTACATCTCTGCTGCCCAGCGTGTGAGCTTCCTCCTTACCACCAAGAAGGACACCTCCAAGAACTTTCCCATCGTCGCAAGCATGGATACTGTAAGTGACTAGAACCCGTGGTATCATGACGCAAGAAACTCATGCCTATTGTTCAGACTCTCTTTGATGTCCTTCCTGACGACCTCAACTACAATGCCACTGGCTGGCTCGTGTACGACGATTCCAAAGACAAGCCCGAGGCTGCCACTGTCGACACCCTCGACCCCTTTGACGACATGACCCTCGTTCCTTACGACAAGATGGATCTCCTCGGAGAGCCTGACCATGAGGTGGTCCTCGATGTCATGATGGACAACCTCCGCGACGGCAAGAACTACGCCTTCTTCAACAACATCACTTACACCGGCGCCAAGGTTCCTACGCTGTACACGGTCCTCAACGCCGGCGAAGCTGCCACCAACCCCGCCATCTACGGTAGCTACACCAACTCTGTGGTCCTCAAGAAGAACGAGATTGTCCAGCTCGTCGTCAACAACCTTGACTCGGGCCGCCACCCTTTCCATCTCCACGGACACGCCTTCCAGGCTGTCTTCCGTTCTGAGGAAGAGGCTGGTATCTGGGCGGACACCAAGGTTCCTGATAAGGAGCTTCCTAGCACTCCTATGCGTCGTGATACCCTTGTCATCTACCCCAACGGCAACATCGTCATGCGCTTCAAGGCTGACAACCCAGGTAAGACCCTCCCCGGCCATTCGAAAGATAAAATTCCAATACATGACAGGCGTCTGGCTCTTCCATTGTCACATTGAGTGGCACGTCGTCTCCGGCCTTATTGCCACCTTTGTCGAGGATCCTCTCACCCTCCAGAAGACTATTGAGATCCCCAAGGACCATCTCGACGCCTGTGCCGCCGCCAACATGGCCACCAAGGGTAACGCTGCCGCCAACACGGCTGACTACCTTGATCTCACTGGCGAGAACAAGCCTTCCAGGCCCCTTCCCTCTGGGTAAGTTCCTTGACCCCTATTCTCAACTCTCATCTTGTAATGGGGCACCCTACTAACACGTCACCATAGATTTACTCCCCGCGGTATCGTCGCCCTCGTCTTCAGTTGCATCTGCGGCATCCTCGGTGTGGCTGTCGTCGCCTGGTACGGCTTCGCCAAAGCCCCTGAGGATGGCACTCCTGGCACCCTGGGCGCCGGCATTGTCGACGGCAGCGACTCTGGTGACTCGCATCCCGTTCAGAAGGGTCCCCAAGGAACTACTGCTACAGCGAGTGCTTCAGCAGGGAATTGATCTGTCGACCAGTTGAGAGGGAAATGAGTGGAAGCGACTGGAGTTGTTGCTACCACGAGAGTTGGATGTCATGATTTGAGTTTGAATATACCATCTTGTTGATTCTTTCACTTTGGCTAGACCAATACCGTCAATTTAATCCTTCGCTATCTTGGCAATGATTGTTCATAAGTCTTGTGCCTCTTAAACACTGGAGTTTACGTGACTGACACTGGGCCGTAAAGCTAAGCTCAAGTCTTTACAGACCTTTACTGGTTATTAGCATGATTAGCTATCACATCCTCCTCCCCCTTTTATCTATTCAAGTTCATTTATAGACTTTCCAAGAATGAAGTTGTAAATCTCGTTCAATTCCAGCGAGTGTGTATCCGACATCCGTCTACAATTAAGAAGATATAGAAAAAAGAAACAACAAAAACAAAGAAAAGGGAAATAAATACCCTCGAGAGAAAAAAGGTATGTGTACAACGAAGTCTAAACGTGCACCCGCTAAATCCCAGTGAGAAAGATTTCCGTGATTATCTCCTCCAACAATCAATCAGCGATTTTCCCCATCCTCCTCCTCCTTTAGCGAGAGGACACTGCATATCCATCCCCCTTTACCCAGTTAATTCACCTCCCTTCCAGGGTTACCTCTTGCGCCGAGTCATGCAGGTCCGGGGGCTTGTATAATGTCCCCCACAAGTCTTCCCTAGATATTGCGCCTTGTTGAGACGAGGCGTTGTTTTCGAAATGGCTGAGAAAAACAGGCCGATAAGCCGGTTTCCGTCAGTCAGAAGTTGATAGACAGTGAGAAAAGTCGAAAAGGTCGCCAGCAAGGGACTGGGTTCACCATCCCAGTCGATGGCCGTGGCCGAAATCATTAAAACAGTTATCCCGAGGGGGACTATATAGAGATTCGTCGAATTTAAGCCTTCTTGGCCTTGGGTCGGGGAAGACCCTTCTCCTTGCGGGTCTTGATGTCGATCTCGGCCAGTCCCTGGCTGGCATTGACAAGCTGAACGATGTTGATGAACTGCTTGATGAACATGAATGGGAAGCTGATGCCGGCAATGATCCAGGGGACGGTGGAATCCATCTTGTTGGCTCGGGCCAGTTCGAGAGCGGCGGGGCTAAAGGGATCAGGGAAGATCTGCTCCAGAATCGACGTGTTGACCTGGGCGCCAGCCTGGAGCTCGGCACCGACCTCCTTGACGGGCTTGATCAGGTAGGGAGAGACGAGAGGAGATGAGAAGCAGAGGAGGTAGAGCGCGATGAAGAACAGCTCGTTGAGGGCGCAAAGGGCAAAGAGGACGTTCTACCAGATGTTAATTGCTTGGACGCGAATCACGGGCCAGTGAGGGGCTGACGCACCTTGTTGGTATAGTAGAGGCTGAGAAGCCAGTTCTGGCTCGCATCGATGTTCTTGTGGCTCGAATCGGTGCCCGAGACAACAAGGGTAGCATACATGTGCATGTAGTGGCTGGCAAGATCAAGGGCAATCAGACCCTGGAAGACGATGGCCCATCGAGGGAAGGCGGAGGACAGGAAGACAATGAGACAGGCCGTGGTGCAGCGATCTGTCACCATGTCGAGGACGGCGCCGAACTTGGTCGACTGTTCGTAGATGCGCGCGACGTAGCCATCGAGGGCGTCGAGGAGACACGAGACACTGTACAGGAACGAGCACGTGCGAGGATGGAGGGGCATGTAGTAGAGGGATGCGATAGCGAGGACGATTCGCGCGTAGCCTGGAGGGGTCGTGTCAGCGACGAGAACAAGACTTGAGCGACAGCACAGCTTGTCATACCGATCAGGTTGGGCCAAAAGAGGAAGATGTTCTCGCGAGGGGCACTGTCCGAAGCATCCGAGGCGCCGTGGGCAGCGCCGTTACCGTTGGTGTTGCTGGAACCGTTGGCCTTGACATCGCGTTCCGAGTCAGAAGAAGAAGAGCTGCCAGCCTTGGCGGCCTGTCGTCGGGTTCGCGGGCTCATGATGCCTTAAAGATTGCGCGGTAGATGTAGATGTGTTTTTTGGACGAGTTCGCGATAATGGTTTGTGGCTTATCGTCCGCTGACGACGCACCTTTTTGTCGAGATACGGATACGGATAGTGGTGAGACGAGACTGGTTTGCGAAAGGGGGGCAGGGGTTGCTTGGCGCTGTTGAAGCTATCGTCAAGAGTCGAGAATACGAGGGATAGTTAGCGCGCGCGCAGTGAAGAATCAGACTCGTTGAGGAGTAAAGGAGCGGATGAGAAGTTAAAAAAACAAGAAGAGGGAACCCAAAAAAAAGTCGAGCAAGGTTCTAGAGTGATGACAGCGGAAGGCGGTAGGTTAGGTACTCGTCCTCTAGAGGCTCCCTTTTTCCCACTGGATGGATTGGACTGGATTGATGGAATGGGATGCTTCTGCCAAGAGTGGCAGGGGCTTTTTCGGTAGGCTCGGGCACGCTAGCGGGCCGTTTAGAGCTCTAGAGTGTGCGGATTTTATTTGAGTTGGTGATAATTTAATGCAGTGTCGAACTTGACGACGGCTCAAAATCAGCACCCGCCAAACCCATGAGATCCCCTGAATTGATCCGCTCGAGGCAAATTGTCAGACAAGGCCAGCGCGGCCTTCTCCACCATAGAGGCTGATTCCTGTCAAGATGCCAACGTGTGCACCTTTCACCTCACCTCACTGTTCCAGCACGTACGATTTAAACACTGGCGGTCGAGAGACTATTGCCCGCCGCCGCCGAGGTTTTCTGATGACAAAGCGGGCCGATTTTCGAAAATGGAGACAAACACACACTTGACAACACACGTTGCCAAGATACATGCCGTGACTTGGTCGAAGCAACGGGGTCTTGGCCGCTTAGCTAGCCAGACAGACTAGTCCTGACGTCGCATTCTGTGCTGGCTGGCTGAGAGATAGGGAGACACAAGAGGCTGATCATCCGCTTGATGTGCATTAGCGGCCATTGTGTAGGGGAGATAAGAGAGGCTATCATGACTCCTCTCCGCGCTCTCATGCAACGCAATAGCCGCGATGGGATGATATCTATTTGACCTCGGTGTCACAGATTGCGCGCATGGTCTGGTGCATGCCCGATCATGTATGTAATTACGGGACACGTAAGTGAGTACGGCAGTTCATCAATAAAACTTGCTCTGAATTTCGTACCCGTTTTATGGACTGTCTACATTCTGCCGGCCTATCTTATGTAACCGACTTCCGGTCTCGATGGATAAAGTACAACATGAGTCCACCACTTCCAGTCTCAAGGCAATGCTAAAGCTTCTACGCACAACTCGGATACTGATATCCAAACTCATATAAGCATTCTCGAGAAATCACCGAATCAGGCCCCTGAGCACAGTTGTGTTGCTGCCCGCCCTCCAACGAAAAGCCATAAGACCACATATACGTCACCAACGAGATTACCATGGCTTGGCTTCCTTCAATGAGATGCCGTCCTCACCGTCCCAAGCCAAGCCCTCTTGCACCAACTTCATTCATCACATCCTTCGCTTGCCTGCCCGGACAAACCACGGCAGATAACCACTTAATGAATGCAATATCAAGAGACGTGTCGTGGGGTTTGCCGTCTTTAGCACCCTCGTCGCGCAAACTCAATTCAAGCCACTCCCATGACCTGCCCCTCACCACTCGATAATCCTATCCCGCGTAAAGTGCCCAGCTTACAAGAGCTAACCAGGCAGATCGATCAACTAGAGGGTCAAGGGCTAATCTCGTATCGAGACGATGAAGCTACTAGGTAGCTAGACTGTCATGAACCGACACCTGGCTTGATGCCATCTCTCGGCATCTTCAGTCCCGGCTTGTTACTTCGGCAAAAGTATGTAAGTCGCAAGTCATTTACACGGAAGTCATTTGACGCGCAAGTTGAACGCGCGGACAGGGGAAGCGAGAGCTGATACATATAAGCGAATGCAGCCGGATCGAGACAAGGTGTTTTCGACGACCTGACACCCCTCGTTTACCTGGATAGAGCTAAAAACCTCCAGCTCGGGGCCGCCGGGGAGTGGAGAGGGATTTTGCGGGATAGCCGACAAGACAAGCTTTCGCAACGGGATGGTGACATCGAGAAAAAGGGCAGGTTCTGAAAGAGGACCCCTTTGAAACCCAACACAGCTCTTCCTACGCTGACCTGATTAAGCCTTGCATATTCTCTCGAACCGGGATCATTCATGTCGCCGGTGAACCGCTCTTTCTCTCATGTGCCTCAGGTTTACCTAGCAAGGGTCAAAGAGAGGAAACAAGAAAGTCTGGGGATGGCGGATCCGGAACCCGGGCGACGATCTCTCAACAAGCCGCAAGCCCGCCCGCAGGGACAACATTAATTAGTATTAGCAGTAACAGGTCCAGAGCTCGTCAAGCTCATACCCGTGACGCGATATCCTGGGCAAGGTTGGTGGTTGGCCTCTGGGGTGAGGCTAAGGCCGTTTGAACGTGCTAAGAGCCACAGCTTGTTGCCTCGATGGTTCCCCCGCGAGCGACAGCAAAAAAGAAAGGGTGCTTGCTGTTTGGTTAAAGGGTTGTTGGTCGCGACCTTTGTGCCTTGCATCAGGGAATGTCACCGGCCGCGCTAGTTTTCCCTGGCTTGGGGATGTGCTGCAGCTTGTTCTGCCGGCTTCTCCGTCTCCAAACTCTTCTCTTTACTTTGAAGGGACAACGACGACAAGAGTCAAAGATTTTTCTTTTCTTTTCATTTTTGTTGGGTGATCCTTAATAGATATCCTCTCGTCCGCAAATGTTTTCCCTTGTCCTATAATTGGAGTCGTGGTGCTACGCTGCCGGCCCCCCGCTAGTGGGCAGTACCAAGCCCGAGGATATGGGCATTGGCTGGTCTCGTCCCGTCTCATCGTCTCATATCGTCCGGGTGGTCGAAGATGGCTTGGGATGGTGCCGTGGTGGTCAGGGCTCCGCTCCCAGGGCTACTTGACCGGCAGAGGGTGAGCGAGCGAGGAGGGAGCGCGCGTCCAAGGATGGTCAGGCCCCTGCTGTGTCATGTTCGGGCGGCTGGCTTCAGGTGGATCCCGTCTTGTCTTGTCTTTGAGGCGTCGTGGCATTGACTTGAGTAGAGCTTTTCTGTCTCGGGCTGGCTCTCGATTCAGACTCAGGCTCGTCCTCTTTGGACAGGTGAGGAGATGCCGTGTTACCCAACTGGATATCAGATGCCACCACTCAAAAGCCCTCTGGGGCTCCCCCAGCTGCCCAGAGTCGCCGCAGTGGATAGGCCCGTTGTGGATGAAGGGCCCTTGACCTGCTGATAGACGCCTCTGTGGATATCCCGGAGCCCCTCTTGTCTCTGGGTGCTGATCCCCCTCCATTTTACCAAGGATCTATGGGAGCTTGATCCCATTATGCTCGAACCGGGAGGTGATTCAATCTCCTCCGTTACTCAAGCCTCCCCCTTGGAGGCGTATCATGAGATGGACTTTCAGCTCGACTCGGCTTAACCTTCCCCGGTGCCCATCAACAAGCTTCCCGCCTCCAGGAAAAAAAACTCGGCACCTCTCTTGTTCACCTAAACTTGGGTTGTCGCCCCACGACACACGTCACTGGTGGGCAGGGTCTTTGTTCTGCGGGCATGATGGACCATTATGGGGCATGGAGGGGCATAACGCAGGAGGGCAAAGCAATAAACAGACACGGTCAACAACCTACGTTAGGGCTTGGGGGGAGGATTTTGAATTTTTTCGTTCTGTTGGTCTTTCGGCAGTTTTGGTCACATCTAGAGAACTGACTGATACGAAAGTACCTACACCGGTCAGAGTGACAACAACACCAGCAGCAACAACTCGTTTCATTTCGCTCTTCTCTCGGAGCAATTTCCTTGCTAATGTTTCTCTTCTCTTACACCAGACGACTTCCGGCTCATTCTCTAGGCCCTAGTAGACAACCCTCCTTCACCTGAGGTGTCCTCACTACGTAGTAACCCCAGGTCCCCCGAGCTAGTATATCCACGCTACGACTGTGGCTCATTCCCCTGGCTTCAGATTCTGGGATCGCCGCCTCTTTGCCCCTCGGACCATTCAACCTCGCAGCAGCCAGCCAGCAAGCAAGCAAGCCAAGCCAAGCTTCGCACAAGCACAACACAGCACCCCATCGCAGCACCCGCAAGCCACCTCAAACAACATCCTCAAGCCCCGATTCATCATTTTCTGGGCTTTTTCCCACCCTCCATCCATCCTTTCGTTTCGCTCTCGCCTCTGTCAACCCCCGGTCCCTGCGCCTAGCCCATATTCGTCCGCCTCTTTTTAAGGCACACAAAGCTCTAAGAGTGCAGAAAATCCCTGTCATCCATCCACTCGCTGCACCTCGAAACGAATCCCTGGCCCTACATTAGGGACGACGCTACGTATGTACATTGGATGCGTTTGAGCCTCGGGGCGACTTGCTTCTCTCTCGGCGGGGACTTTGGCTTGCCGGGCAGTTTCTCTCGTTAGCCTCTTTCTGGCTCTGGCCCTGGTCCTCCTGTCCATGTCCTGTCCAGTCCAGTGTCCGTCCAGTCCAGCTCTCCGGCTAGCTAGCCTCTACCTGTCTAGTCTCTAGCCTTGTCGCCTCTCGTCCATAGCCGGCCGGTCCCTTGGAGCTGTGGATCGTCACTTTTCACTTTTCACCAGCGTCGTTCCCGTCCGTCCTGCCGCCTTGTCTTGTCGCTCCTTCTCTTCTCTCGATTTTACTCCGTCCTCGACTCGACTTGACTTGACTTGTCCTGGCCTTGACCTTTCCTTCTCATAAACCCTTCACCTTCCACTTTACCTTCACCTTCACCTCTACCTCTCCTCCTCCTCCTCCTCCTCTCTTCTTCTTCCTCTTCTCCTTCTTCCCGACTCTATCGGTCGATCCCTCACACCGATCGTGATTCTCTACAACAACTCTCGGACAAAAGCCAATTAAATCTACTCCCCTTGCTCCTATCTGTGGCTTCTTGTCTTCGTGTCCAAACTCCCCAGTTTCCCCTCCACAAATTCCGCCACTTGCGCCAGATCGTCCGTCCAGGTCATCCGTCCGAGTTGCGCGAGGCCAAGGCCAAGCGAGTAGTTGCAATCTTGAGGCCGACATAGTGTATATCCTCGGGTGCAGCTTGTCCTTGTTCTGCCTTTTCCCCGTCTTCTCTGCACACCTCCTCATTCTTCAATCTCTACTTGCATCACACATACGATCGCATCATGTCGTCGCATCCGTCGCTCAAGGCGACCTTCGCCAGCCGGTCTCAGACTGCCACTCATCCTCTCAACCGACACCTCTTCAAGCTCATGGACCTCAAGGCCTCGAATCTCTGCCTCAGCGCCGATGTCGCAACAGCCCGCGAGCTCCTCTACTTTGCCGACAAGATTGGCCCTTCCATCGTCGTCCTCAAGACCCATCATGACATGGTCTCCGGCTGGGACTTTGACCCCAAGACGGGAACCGGCGCGAGGCTCGCCGCTCTAGCTCGCAAGCACGGCTTCCTCATCTTTGAGGATCGCAAGTTTGGCGACATTGGTAACACGGTCGAGTTGCAATACACCAGCGGTGCCGCGCGCATCATCGAGTGGGCACACATCGTCAACGTCAACATGGTCCCCGGTAAGGCTTCGGTCACGTCCCTGTCCAACGCTGCCGCCAGATGGCTCGAACGATACCACTACGAGGTCAAGACGTCGATCAGCATCGGAACTCCCACGACCAGCCAGTTGGACGAGGACAGCGAACGCTCAGATGCCGAGAACCAAAACGACCACCCAGAACCGCTTCGAGCCGACAACGGCCGTAAGGGTAGTATCGTCTCGACCACGACGGTCACGCAGCAGTACGAGTCGGCCGATTCACCACGTCTCGTCAAGACGATCCCCGAGGGCGACGAGGCAGTATTTCCCGGTATCGAGGAGGCGCCGATCGAGAGGGGTCTGCTTATCCTGGCACAAATGTCCAGCCAGGGCAACTTTATGAACAAGGAGTACACGCAAGCCTGCGTCGAGGCCGCAAGGGAACACAAGAGCTTTGTCATGGGATTCGTCTCACAGGAATGTCTCAACTCACAACCCGACGATGCCTTCATCCACATGACACCTGGCTGCCAACTGCCCCCCGAGGGTGAGGACGAGAACGCCGCCATCAAGGGAGACGGCAAGGGCCAACAGTACAACACGCCACAGAAGATCATCGGCGTTGCCGGTGCTGACATTGCCATTGTCGGCCGAGGCATCATCAAGGCCAGCGACCCCGAGGGAGAAGCTGAGCGATACCGATCGGCAGCCTGGAAGGCTTACACGGAACGGGTTCGCTGAAGATGGAGCCGGATTTGACACGGACATGGCATGGTTATTATGGGAGAGGGGATGCGCATCTCAGAGGTTGGCGAAATATCAAGCGGGATTTGCAATATCATCATCATGACTGTACTGGAGCAACTGCGGAAGTATTTTAGTCACTTTCAATGGAGAACAATGAGCCCTGGCTAGGGACGATATCCAAGCACTGCCGTATGGCTATCACTGCCCTGCCGCTATAGTGTAGCGTCTCTGTCCGAGCGCACAGCTCTGACCTTGCCTTTTGACCTTTGACGTGTGAGCTCGGCGCTTCATCTCCACAGTTTTGACAGGGCTGAAATCCAGGGTTGAGTTTGTGGTGGTGCGCGTGGGTTAGGTACAGTAACGTTAGAGTGGATGAACGGCCTGGCCTGTTAAAGCCGATTCCTCCGGAGCCCCCACTCGGTGACGCCAGAATCTTGGTCCGGTCTCATCTCACCATGGAAGTGAACTAAGATGAAGCAGCCTCGGATTGAGATGAATGTTTTGGTTTCTTTGAAGCACAGAGACGGTCTCAGTGCGGTATACAGGTACTAAATCAAGCGGCCAATCATGTGAAGGATATCTCCCTGAGGTCAGACACCATCATCATCATCCATAAGCCATCATGACACCGACTCGTCGAGACAGCGATGGCCCTCGAGTGAGAAAGCGACGTCGAATTGTCATCAGCTGTACTGAATGCCATCGCAGAAAGCAAAGGGTTCGTGGAACTTGCATTCTTGACTGGAATGCCGTGACAATGGATCACTGCTAACTGGATCACAGTGTGATAGAGAGCTGCCATGTGGAAACTGCAGGTCAAGGAATAAGGAGTCAGCATGCATTTATGAGACTGGCGCGCCAACGGCCAAAGAGAGTCGCCCAAAACGCCAGCAACAACAGACGGAAAAGGCTTTGGAGCCATCTCCAGTGCAATCCAGCGACTCAACAGAAGATGGCTTCGATGAGCTTCTGTCGTCCAAGGCGGCTGACTGGGGCTACGCCCAGAACGGCGCGTCAACAATGGGACTTTTGAAGCAGATTGAGACAGCAACTGACGGCGAACATGGCTCACCCTCATCCGCAGGTAGATCCAACGAATTCTCGGTCAGCTCACCGGAAGAGGACCTTGCCCTGAGGGAAAAGTACAAGGGCATCATTCGTCAGCTGCCCGCGAGGAACTATATCGACAAGCTTGTCGAGATGTACATGCGCGGCTTCAACTGGCAGTACTTTGCCATCGACCCAGTAGTGTTTTATGCGCAGCTCAAACAATGGAACAACCTCCCCTTTTCCACACTGTCGACCGTCGGTCCGCGCGGGTTAAGCCCCGAACTGCGCGCATTCCCGGCCCTGGTGTTCCAGGTCATCGCTACGGCGCTTCTGCTCTTGCCAGAGTGTCCAGACCCGGTGTTTGACTCGCTCAAGTACGCCGGGAGCATGCGGTTTGAGGATCTGGCGGTTGATTACAGTGATTCTGGCCAGGCGGTTGTGGATCTGCTGGGGAAGAAGCACTTGTCACTGGTGACGGTTCAGGCGCAGTTCATGAGGGCGTCATTTTTCAAGTTTACGGCCAAGGTAACTGAAGCGGTAAGTATTAAGTTGTTGCAGAATGAACATGTCCTGACATTCAGTAGTGGCACACCATCGCCATGGCCACCCGCGACGCACAGGAGTTAGGTATGCATCGCGATAGCTTGGACCCCAAACCCAAGGACTCGAGCATCGAAAGCGTTCTCGAGAATCAATGGGCAATACAACGGAGAAGGAGAATGTATGCTCTGCTTGCTGTATGGGACCTTAACTGTGCCATGGTTCTCGGACGCCCTGGGACGATAGACTGGAATCAACTTCTCCCTACGCCGCCGGTGGACGCCATCTTGCCAGAGATTGGGGACAAGTCGCCCATAGTCCCTCGCGGTGAGGATGATCCTCCTACACCGATAACTCGACTTCTTTGGAACTACCAGCTTTGCGGACCACTACGAGCAATCATGAACCTCGAAAACGAAGGCCCATATCCGGTCGACTTTAGCAAAGTTGACCAAGTCCACCAGAGCATTCTCGATCTCGACAAGAAGATGCCGCCTGCTTTTAGACTAGAAAATCCCGACACGAGATGGGACGATCGCCCCGAGACGCATTGGTACCAGGCGAATCGATACTACTTTGCCCACCTGCACCAGTTCAGCAAGACGGCGCTGCACCGGCCGTATGTCTTCAACCGCAAAGAGAGCAGGGTGGAGGCCATCAACTCCAGCGTTAGGACACTCGAGATTCAAAAGTTGACGTTTGAAGGTCTACCACCAGATTCGTGGAGGAATTTCATGCTCTTCTTCAGTAGCTTTGACGCCATCGTTCTCATCGCCTCTGTATACATCCTCTTCCCGCAAGAGCACGCTGAGCTCACGAGTAAGATCCTGGAACACTTTCAGTGGACCATCGAGCGGTTCTCGGCCATGCAAGAGCGCAACCCGCTGGCAAAATCGGCACAGGGTGTTCTTAGAGCCATCGTTGTGCGGTTCAAGAGGGCGGTCGCAAAAGCCGAGAGCACCTCGACGGAAAACAGATCGACAACTGGCTCAAGTGGTGGCTTGGCACCAACTTCCACACCGGGAAGCTCATCACTCGGCACGGGTGACCCTACCGGTCTGACACAGTCTCAGCCCGCGGCGGAAACGGCGTGGAGGACACCACCACCAACAACAGACAGCCTGGCGACGATGGCGCCGTTCTTCCCCACGGGGGATCTAATCTACAACGACCTCACAGCGGGTCCGGACGGCATGATGCTGCCATTGGGATCAACAGAGGGGGAGATTGGAGGGGATGATTTACTGTGGCAGTTTGGGGGCGACTGGGGTGATGACACGGTTTGGCAGATGCTGAATCAGTTTCCGGCGACGGGAGAGGGTGGGTCCGCCGTTTGAGTTGGATTTTGAGTTGAAAAAGCAAATATACAGAGCCTTGTGTGTTGATTAGCAGGCATTATTCAAGTTGGGACATGATGGTGGAGGCTGTGAGATTGGCTGCGAGTCTATATGTCTAGGACTCTATCCATCAAACAAGCAAGCATACACCTTGGACAACTACCACCTACTTACTATTCCATTGCATATACAATGCATGATGCGGTCGCCTTTGGCCAAATAACAAGGCGCTCGCTTCTATCTGTTCAACCATGTAGTATTCCTGAGAGCCTGCTGCTTGTTTCCCAGAGCCTGATTTGCTGCCTAATACCAAGCCAAGCCCGGGGGCAGGTTTCCCAAGCCACAAGGCAGACTACTACAACGCAGTAAGCGGCGAGCTGAAAAGAGCAACGGCTATGCCGTCCCGTATGCAAGTGGCCGCCCGTTGGGCCTGTGATTGCATCTCCTCCCCCCGCGCTGTGAAACCGTAACGGGGGAGGGGGCGGCGCGGGTACTCACTCTGGTAGCATTCTTCTCACGGCGAGGCGTTCTGGGCGTTGCACTTTTGGGAAATTCCACAGCACGGCTGGGGCGGGGGCTGATTGGGTGTGCGAGGCAAAGAAGAAAAAAAGGAAATGCTCTGACACGCCGACTTGCAGATTGCACGGCCTCAGGGCGTGAGAGGAGGACAAGAGAGAGCCCCGTGAGGGTTCGGGATAGGTAGGTAGGCTGGAAGATGTTGGTGGCCTCAGTGATGCAGCAGCGTTGCACTCTCTTGTTGTGCTTCTTGTGCTTGTCATTCGATGGACATGATCGTTTCGAGAATGTGTGGATGGATCACGGTTGCTATCGTTGTCGAGTCTTGTGTGCGTGTTGAAGACTTGCATTGATCTGTTTAAGAATAGATGGGTCCATCCGTCGATATCCATCATGAAAGGTGTTTAAAAGCCAGCAAGTGAGTGAGTGCTGAGAGCTGAAGCCTTGTTTGTCCAAAAGCGTTACAGTGCCAAAGTTAGACCGGGTTTATATTTAGCAGCCCATAATTAAATTGAACCACAACGGCTTTTTCAGATCCAATACTCTACACACATCACATCTGTATCCCCTCGTACCTGCCTCTCCTCGTCCTCCTCTCATCGCCTCGCTCATCCTTTGTCTTACTCCGTACACGAGAGAAAGTTAATGATTCGGAACTCCTTCACTTCTCATCAGTTCAGTACCCGTCAGATCGATCCCCCTGTATCCGTAGGGTCTTCTCCTTCTGGCGCGCGTCTCCACTGTGGGTCGATGGGCCGGCAGTTGCATGGGCTGATCCTACCCCCTGCGCTGATGCACCTTGATCACTCAAGGGAAGGAGCGACCTGACTGACTTTTTTTTTTCTTAAATGTTGTATGGAGGCAGGGGACTTCAACAGGAGAAAAAAAAAGTTTGGGAGAAAATCAACCCACCACCATTTGATCTCCTACAAACCTTGAATTGATCTCATCTTTCCTCTCTTCCTCACTCTAAAGATCAAGAGAAAAGAGGCACAAGAAGAAGAGCTTCACTGTCATCCTCAAACAAGCAAAGAAGCAAGCACAAGCGAGGGTAACAATCACTGCTCAAGGTGGTTATTTTTTTTCTTCTTCTTTTACCCTGTCTCATCTCCAAAACGTGCACCTCTTTCGCACACCGTCATCCAATCCCCTTGCGCCGACTGTCGCAAAAAAAAAAAAAAGAAGAAGGGTGGGTGTGTGGCCACAAGCAGACAAAGGCCCAACAACGGCCGAGCTGATCGCCTTTGCGCGCAACCGCCGCCGCCGTCAACCCGGCACGGAGCCAAGACCAGGCTGCGCGGGCTGTGAAGGAGAGAGAAGGAAAATCAGCCATCGGGGCAAGCCATCGCATCGTTTGTCTGCCTGTCACTCACTGTCACTTCCAGTTGGCGCGCGGCTCTCTCATCTCCTCTCGTCTCGCTTGCTGCTTGATTGATATAACTCGACCTACCCGCTCGCCCAATCAATATTCCAGGGCTCTCTCTTCGTTTACATTTTTCTTTTTTTTTTTACCCTCTCTTTCTCTTCCATCTTCCCTCTCTCTCTATCCGAAAACCCATCTTTTCCTCGCCTTCCTCCCCCGGCATCTTGAATCCTACCTCGGATCGAACCTCAACATCCTGGTCTAGAAATTTCGCTTCGAAACCTACATCATCACCAGCTTTGAAAGCTTCACCCGAAGCTCCACGCATTTCACCATGGCCGCTGCCGGCGCTTTAACAGACTTTGTTCAGCGGTATCAGGCCGTTCAAGCGTATGAAAACACAAGAGACAAATTGCTCCAGGTATGCGCGCCATCTTTCCGTCTGCGCGACACACATGTGCGCTCCCGCATGCCATTCCCTTCGCCCGCCTCGGGAGCTTGAGCACCCCAACGCCGCGCCCATGTGATCTTGTCATTAACGTCGCTAACCTTTTCCGCTCGATAGGATCTACTACTTTACTGCCAGGGCGTCGAAGAAAGTCTACATCAAGAGAACCAGCAGCTCAAGATCCGATTGCACGAAGCCGAGCTCGACCTACATGCTGCGACAAAGTCCCGACGAGATCTACAACACAGCCTATCAGAAGCCGAGTCCAGAATAAAATGGGTGACGGATGCGAACGAAGAGCTCAAGGTACATAGCATCATGGATTGATGCGCTGGGAATACAATGGCTAAAAGCGACAGAATAATGCTCCTTACATTTTGCTGTTGATCGACGGAGATGGTCTTATTGTATGTTGGACAGGACCTGGTGCCAGGGGGATTAGCTGCTAACCGCATTACAGTTCCAAGATGAATACGTCCAACAAGGCCTCGAGGGCGGAAAGAAGGCAGCATACGCTATACGCAATGCCGTGGCAGAGCTGTGCAACCACAGCCAGGAACGATTCAATGGGATAGAGATTGTTTGCCGCGTCGTAGCCAATGTCGCCGGCTTGGGCAAGGCCCTTTATCAGAATGGCAGCATTGAAGATACCAACACCTTTAAGGGGTTTACACTGGGTTTTACCCGGGCTAAGGCGTCCTTTGATTTTATCGATGTTGGTTATGGCAAGGAGAGAGCCGACTCCAAGATTCGAGGTACGTTGAAAAGAGGACAGCAGAGCAGCCTATGATATGCAGCCACTGCGACACAAATCAAGTCCAATTGACGGGAAGCTGGCTAACACGGGTTCAGAAACTGCTCGTTGGCATTTAAAAAGCAATAATTGCAAACACGTCCTCTTAGGAATCGGACATGATGCTGGATATGCGCCTTTCCTTGATGAAGTACTCCAGGACGACACTGCGCGAAACCTCGTTTCTCTGCTCAAATCGACACCCTTGGTCCGCGAACTAGATTCTCTTAAGATGAATGTGATTTCGTTCGACCAAATTTTCCGCACAACGAAGCTTCCCGACAAGACACCCATTGAGAAGCCTGTCGCGTCTCAGCCTAATGGAACCGCGCATCAAGTCTCGCCGACAGTTGTTCTTCCTACTCAAGCGGTGCTGACACCTGCAACGAGCACTGCGTCCATGTCGCCTCCGGCTGCCAGCTATGCCAAGATCACCAAGTGTGCCAGCCCACCTCCGCAGCTCACGATGCCCCTACCGCCCAAGCAGAGCGCCAACAGCAATCGAAATAAGACCCCGCCTCAGCCAGCTTGGAATCCTGGTCCTCGAGGACTTGACCAACCCATCACAGTGGGTCAGCAAGCTATGGAGAGCATCAAGCGACGGGCGGGCAATGATAAACTATGCAACAACCACTTCCTCCGCGGACCATGCACCAGGATTGACGTTTGTCCCTTTGTCCATACCTACAAGCCCACTCAGGAGGAGCTCCGCGCTCTTGCAATGTTGTCACGACAGAACCCCTGCACACGCGGCCAAGATTGCGATGTCGACGACTGCATCTACGGCCATCATGTAAGTCACCATCTCTCTTCCTTTGACCTTCGTGGCTAACATGAATTGTCTTTAGTGTCCCAATGTCAGCAATGGGATGTGCACGCGACAATATTGCAGGTTCAAGGTGGATAGTCATCCACCCGGCACCAAGTTTACCAACAAGAACATCCATGATAACTAAGCCATGCGCCTTGCTGCGCGGGCTGTTGTCACTCGACCAAGGTCGATGGCAACTACACTATGATATGATCGAGTACCAACCAATCTCTGAGCTTCGTTTCTATGTACACTAGGATCGATTCTTTGCTTCCGATCACAAAAGGTTTTTAATATTATTATATAGGATCTCATGGGATCAGTGATCCTCCACGATGAGATCTTTCTTTCAGTTTTTTTGCTTTTCTCCAAGCGCCAGGTAGTCAGGGGCTGATATGAAGGGCTCATGACCTCCAGAGAGGGTTTCGCTCGCTGGGAAGGATTGCTTGATGTTTTAACAAATTGAGAGATGATTTTTAAATTTTCGTTCTCTATGAATGCAAAGCTCTTTCTTTCTTTTTTCCTAGGTAGCCGTTTATCAGGTATCATAGGACTAAATCTCATCTCGTATGTTGAAGTGAAGTTGAAAACTTGAACGATGCATTGCATCATCATGTAAGTCCAAGGTGAGCTCGGTGAGTTCGGTGAAGGGGTACTTGTTTACCCCACATTAAGCCCCGCCCACACCTTGACCTTTCAGTTTGACTGCCCACCTGTGGTGTCAACTGGAAAGTGCCACCTTCCTTCTCAGAGACGCATCCCATCCATCCATTCCCACTTCTACCCCAGGACCACTCTCGACTCCAACGTCACCCTCAATTCCACCTCGAACCTTGATAATTGTCATTCCTCTGAGATAACTCTCTTGGAGTTGACACTACTACATACAGCCTACCCTCCCCTCACACGAACGAACGCTCGCTCCCCCCCTCCAGCTCAGCCCGCAAAAATGTCCCACCCAAGGATAGAAGAAGTCTCGGACAGCGACTTCGACTCTGACCCAGCCGAGGCCGATATTGACGACTTTGCCGAGTCGGATATCATGCGCCGCGTCGAACCCAAGTCCTCCACAACGACGATATCATCTTCCGCTCCCCGACAAGCACCTGCTGCTGCTGCCACCAGCCAGATGCCTCACATCGTCCCCGCCGGAGCGCCCATGGGTAGCACCCTCCCAGCAAACGCAGACCGCTCCGCCTACGCCGAGTTCCAGTGTCTGTACCCCGTCTACTTTGACGCCTCGCGGTCTCGCGCAGAGGGCCGTCGCGTAAACGCCGACCTCGCCGTAAAGGACCCCCTCGCGCGCGAGATCGCAAACGCCTGCTCCAGGCTGCGCCTCCCGACCCTCTTCGAGCCTGAAAAGGTGCACCCAAAGGACTGGGCCAACCCGGGCCGCGTCAAGGTCGGCCTCAAGAAGACGCCCGGACACCCAGTGCAGAACAAACACCACCTGTATCGTCTCGTCGCCGAGCACCTCAAGGACAACCCCACCACTGAGGACAGCGCCGGTCTGCGTGTTAGGATTGGGGGCCAGCTGCAGCCGGAGCCTGGGAAGCCCTACCCCAAGCCTGCTGTGCCGCGGGGTTGGAAGATGGGTGAGCTGTTGCCATACCTGAGCCCTGCCATGACGGGTGGTGGTGTGTCTGAGAACCTGTTCAAGGATATGATGAAGGAGATGCAAGGTGGGGGAGATCCCATGGCGGCTTTGATGGGTGCGCAAGCTGGTGGTGGTGATGAGAGCAGCAGTGGAGGCGGAAAGAAGAAGAAGGATAAGAAGGGCAAAGGCCGAGCATAGAGGGGGCACTCTTACGAAGATGTAGAGGGAGAGAGAGAGAGAGTATGACACATGAATCAAAGTTCTGGGAAATGTTAAGAGATACCAGGGATATGGGGCATGACTACACTTTTTTAAAATAAAATAAAAAAGACGAAGAATGCTTCAGAAGCTCCCCCCTTTTCTTTTCGGGGGAATGATGTTTTTTGAAAGATAAACTTGATTCTAAGGCGGTATGATGATACTCGCCTGATACACATTGACACCAATATTGGAAAAAAGGTCAAAAGATGAATGAAACAATAAAAGGGGGTATGTCCACAACGCTCTGGTCCTTTCCCATCATACAGCGATTCGCCCTTGTAGAGCCTCCCACTCGCGCGATCCCACAATTTGCACGTCCCGCCCGGATCCGGGTACCACTTTTCCGTCGGCCCCGGGGAGCCTGATGCGAAGCCGGGCCGCAGGGTTCCGGCCTGGGGCGGCAGCCTTCCTCCGCTCGACGTTGGCCGTCTGGCCCTGGAGCGCGTGGGCCTTGTGAAGGACCGAGTCCTCCCAGGAGGTCCAGGCGGCGTAGTCCTCCATCTGCTTCGCAGCGTGGTACTGAGGTGTTGACCGGGCGGGTTTCCAGGCGAGCTTGTCCTCGGGCAGGGCCGAGAAGTTGTACAAGGAGGCCGAAGAGGCCATCTTGACGAGCTCGCCGAGGACGTCCCTGCCCTCGGCAGCGATGAGGCCGCGGCGCTGCTCGGTAACCGTCTTGGGCTTTTGAAGGGGTTCGGCCAGCCAGTCGTATCTCTGCTGCTCCGAAGTACGGGCCCGACGGTTGTCATCGCGCAGGTACCGAACAGCGGACTGTAGGCTCTCGATATCCTTCTTGAGAGCGTCCATCTCACGAGCAGTGGCAACGGCACGCTCCTGACCAGCCTTGGCACCAGCAGCATCAGCGCCGTCAGCAAAGGCACGGCTGTCGCTAGCAATCTTCTTCCACTTGTCGCGCTCCGACTCGAGGTTCTTGAGCTCACGGTCCTGCTTCTCGATATCCTCCTTGAGGCTGCCAATCTGCTGGCCCGATGCCTCGAGCTCGCTTTGCAGGTTCGAGATGCGCTCAATGTTAGCCTGGGCATCCCGCATCCTCGACTCGAGTGTCTCGATCTTGAGCACGGCCGTGCTGAGATGTTCGTCGCGCTGCGCAATGGTGCGGCGAGCTTCGCTATGCTCCTCCTTAAGGCGGCGAAGCTCCTCCTCGGCGTCGACGGGGATGGTTTTGAGAGCCTTGAGCTCCTGCGACCGCAGACGCCAGGGGGCGGGAGCCACATCAAACTCCTGAACTTGGTCGAGGTCAGTAGCCAACGAGGCCAGGTCTGTAATTTGTGTTGTAACGGTTCGAAGCTTAGCCAGGTAGCTGGAGAAGAGATCCGACTCGCTCGAGGTGCTAACAGCGAGCACAGTCTTGTGGACCGCCGACTGCACCTCGACATATGTAAACGGCTCAGTCCTGGTCTCATCCGAAGTAAGAAGCTCGTGAAGGCCGAGACCGATTTGGCGTGCCAGGTCAGCAAGCTCCTGGGTTGCCTCACAGCACTGCTCAAATGCCTCGCTCGTGTCCGGCAGCAGAGACAGAGACCTTGTTCGAAGGTCTTCAAGAGCTCGCACAGCCTTGCCAGCAATGACCTTGGCGCCTCGGGTCTGAGTAATAACAGCCTCAGACTTCTTGGCAAAGTGCTGTGCCAACTCCTCCTCTTCGCCTTCGGCCGGGACCACACGATGGACGAGGTTTCGAAGAGTGGTAAAGGTAACAGCCGCAGAGTCGAGGTGGCTCTGCATCAGCATGGCCTTCATGTGAGCGTCGTCGGCATAGTTAGCCAAGTTGTTAGAGATGTGCACCTCTCCAAGGTGAGAGAGGAGAGCGATGGTACGGTGCAGCTCGTCGGCGCACTTCTGTTCCTTCAGGTCATCTCTTCGCAGACCGTCGATCCAGACATTCAGAGCACGCTCAACAGGTTCCAACTCGTGCAGCGCGTTCTGGTATCTAGAGAACTGCTCAATAGAACAATGGCTGACGTCATTGACGAAGCGGTCGCACATGTTGGACACCCAGACCAGCTTATCCGAAGCGTCACAGCCAGCAAATACGTCGTCCTCATGGCCAGGATGAGGCTGTCCGTTGAGTCGCTCTCGGATAAAGCCATTGAGGAGGTTGGCCTTGAAGGTCAGACGACGGAAGCGGAGCAGAGCAAGCACAGAGTCCTGATCCTCCTTATAGGTGTCAGGCAGGAAAAGCTTGACAATCTCCAGGTGCTGCTCTGCCTCTTGGGCCTCCAGTCGTCGAAGCTCCAGGTCAATTGTCTTGACTTGAGCCTTGGCCGCCGAGATCTGAAGTTTCATGTTGAGGTCCATCATGGCTCGGGATCGATCATTGAGCTTCTCTGACTCGCCCTCTGTGACAGCCTGCGAGGCTCTCATATCGTCCAAGTCGCTCTGCAAGCTCGTCACCAGCTCGCGGAATCGCGACAGGGTATACTCCATATCCTCCAGTGACTCTTCCTGCTGGCCAGCCCGGCGAGCCTGCTCGGTAATGACGCTGTCCTTGAAGTCGAGCTCCTCCTGCATTTCCTTCTCGTTCTGTACGTGGTTGATTTCCAGCTCATCGTTAATCTCCTTGAGGCTTTCAAGGTCGTCAATCACGGCCTTGAGCTCCTCAATCTGCTCAGCCATGCTCATATTGCGTTCCGTAAGGTCTTCGATCATATCCTCAGCACCAAGCGCATTGTCCAGTTGTTGGCGAAGGTCCTCGACAGCCGACTCGGACTGCTCGAGCTTCTCTCGGCACACGCCGTATTCTTCCTTGACAGTATTAAACTCCTTCAGATCCTCTTCCAATCCCGCGATCTGATCCTTGAGCTCCTCCTCTGATGCTTGCGTCAAGTCGCGTAAACGCAATAGAGCTTCTCGCAATCGCTCATTTGTGCGTTCCATCTGTAGCCACCCAGTGCTGGATCTCTCCTCGGGGGTCATGCCCTTGCTGTATTCCTCGTTTTCTTCTCGGAGAATCTCGACCTCAAGCTCCAACTCTTCGGCCTTCTCCTTCAGGGCGTCCAGCTCAACCTTGAGAACCTCAGCTGTTTCCTCGGCCATTTCTCGATCGAGCGTGGCCAACTCTATTATGCTGTCGTGCTCGGCCTGGATTTCTTCAATGGACTCCAACCTCATTTCCGCCTCTTTCAACAACTTCTTCAACTCATTGTTCTCCTGTTGCTGTGGCTGATACTTTTGTTGCAGCATCTGGATGACACTCTCAAACTTGTCTCTCTCGCCCTGAACCTTTTCGAGTTGCTTCAACTTATCCCGGTCTTCGGCCCGCTTGCGTTCCAAAACCTTCAGTTTCGCCTTGAGATCCTCGATTTCTCGGCTTGCAGCTGTGCTTCCAGCGGGTCGAGCTGCAGGGGCGGGTTTCCTGGACACAGGCGGTGTAGATGTTCGTGATGTGGTCCCCCCTGTGAGCTTCTCCAAGGCCTTTGTTCTCGCTTGAACAGGGCTTCTGGGCTGTGGCGATAATATGTCCCCGTTATCCTTCACAGGGGAGGCAATACTGTCTCTGTCAGATGAGCCATGATCCCTCCCTGCTAGAGAGTCCACTGATGTCCGTCTTGTCACAGAGCTTGGTCGTGAGCTCGGTCGCGATACCGATACCGCTCTTGGTCCGCTCAAGGACAACCGGCCGCTTGCAGTTCTTGGAATAGGTCCTCCTGCTCGAGATGAAACAGAAGATGTAGAGGGCTGTCTTGTCGTCCGTGTGGCAGGGGGTGGCGGTGGTCCCATAGAGGTTCGCGATCCCCCAACAGACGGGCGAGACTTGGATCCTGCAGAGGGCACACGGGGGTTGGAGGGTGTTCCTGTTCGAGATACGGCAGCACTTGAAGTACCACTCAGCTGCTTAGTAGGCGATTTCGTGGGAGACTAGACAAAGGTCAGCATTCAACCTAGGGAGAGCACACCGTAACACCCACTCTTGCAATGCTGGTCGGCCTAGCCACTCTAGGTACCGGGCTCGGGCTCGGGGCATTCAGACTCTTCCTCCTACCAAGTCCAGCATCCCCCGCGCTCGATGTCCTCCCCGCGGCCGGGTTGAAGCTGCTCGGGCGGGAAGGCTTGCGCGCGGGCCTAGGGGCGGGGGCCTGGGCGATAATGGTGGCCATCATGGGCTTGACAAACATGCCGTAGCCCATGGGGCAGTCGAAGTAGCGCTCGCCTTGGACGCTGCCATCGTTCTTGCCCGTCTTCTCCTCGAGCTCAACGCCCACCCACTCGCCGACCTGGAAGTGGGTAGGGCCAGCGAAGCGGACGGTGCCCTTGCGGCCGTCCGAGAGCTGGACAATCTGCCCAGGTTTGAAATCCGGCATTGTGGGCAGTTTAGTCGGGGTCTTTGGGCATCGTGCCTGACGTGGCTATAGCTGTAGTTGTCGTCGTCGTCGTAGCTGTTCGAGAGCTGTCTCCTGAGTAGGTAGGTTCGCTTAGAAAGAGGGTCTATGATGTTTGGATCCATCCATTGACATTCATCCCTGAAGTGCGCAGTAGACGCGTCTACTTTCGGATAAACGCGACGGCGGCAATCCATTCCCGGCGGCTAGCGTAGGTACGTACCAAAGTGGGCCATCAAACAACCTCACCTTTCACTCCTCTCAACAAAGAAATTCAACTCTGGAACAACAAATCATCATTTACGCGTAATTGATTGGCTAACATAACTATTCATCTCTCATCCTACTCAAATCATTCGTCAAGATCCCGAAACTCAAATGTTTGTTTGTTTGTTTGTCTATTCCACCCGACAACTCTCGCTTCATGTCGTGGGCTTCGTCTGTCTGTTAGTTGCTTGACAGTAATCTCGCTACCTACTCAAACTCTGTTCGTTCGTTTCTATGTATTCGAAAAAGAATTAGACCCATGCTCGATCGACGTTATGCTTCCAGAGTATTTCGTATGCTTCAAAATCCCAAACACGACACCAGATACTCGAAGCAATGCCCGCCTCGTACCGTCTCAAACCCGGTTCAACTTACACCTTTCTCAATATGCAATCATGTATTTTCAAGCCTTGGATGATTCTCCTCGGAAGGATCCTCCTCGCACCCACTCAACCACTTCAAACGCGACTCGTCGTTCAGTCGCTTCATCCAAGTCCTTTCCAACAGCGATCCGGACGGTCATAAGGCACGGATGCTTGTGGAACTCGACAGCCCCAAACTTTGCAATCTCCTCGTCCACACTTGGCTTGACGTAAACCACCAGATCGGGGGCGATGGTGCCGCGCCAGAGAGTCGCCATCCACTGCCAGTGGTCAATCGGCGCGTATGAGTCGGCAATGGGTACGGTACACGCAAAAGCGTCCGACAAGGTGAGGCTGAATCCCTCCTTGATAAGGGCCACCGGCACTTTGGGGGCTGGTCCTTTCTCCTGCGGTTCTACCGCACTCTCTTCCGCAGAGCCTCCCCGCGAGCCCTGCGATCCAGTGTCCTCCTTATTCGAATCCAAAGTCGAGTCGTCTTTGTTGGTGATGTGCTTCACAATGTCTCTGGAATTCCTGTGCCAGTGAATCATGGTCTCGAAGCATGACTTGAACGTGTCTTTTTCGTCCGCGGATACACCCTCACTCGGAGAGTCCCGTCTTTCGTTGTTGTTCAGCTCCTCCGGCTCCCTTCCCCATGTCTTTAGATTCACTTCGTTGAATGCCATGATGGCCTTCTCCACCAGCTGACCAACTTGTTTGAGCATTCTCGGCTTGGGCCCTTCGACTGCGATGACCGCCCCGCGATTCGCCAACCCCTGGCTACCGGGGTCAAGAGCTGTGATGGGTGTGTGATTGATCCGACCCAAGACAGACAACTTTCGAGTGAACGGAATAGACATGACCATGGCCTCGACGCTTCGGGCCTGGGGATCTCGCGCACTGGTTATTCCAAGGCCAGTGACGGGTGTGTTGAGGTGTCGGACGTCGACTTCTGTCGCCACACTTGGCGACATGGGAACAGACGTCTGCAGAGGAGGCAGTCGAAGGGACTCATCGTATAAGGCGTATCGACCATGGCTCTGCTCAGGCCATGGCCCTGGTCGTGGAGGAGGGCCCATCGGGCCAGATTTGGATCTTGGAAAGCCCGGCTCGGGCAAAGGAGTAGCGGGATACGGTCGCATGGCAGCTGGAGCCCCCATCGACAAAGCTCGCACTCCTTGATGAGGTGATGAAACTGAGTGATAGCTCCCAGCCTGGTTGCGGCGACGTCTCTTCGCCTCTGGGGAATCGGGATTCAAGTCATCAACTTCTCGGTATCCGGGTCGCTGCGGGGGGTAGCGCAGTCTCGAGCTGGGTGAGCTGCTGTAGCTTCCACGACGAGCCAGATCCAGTTCGTCTCCTCGCAAAGCAGGGTTATATGGAGTTGGAGGCTTCGCCGTAGAAGGCGTGGAAAATGGAGTAGAAGGGGTACGAGGGGTCGCAATGGACCGCCCATTGCACTTGGTGCAGCGTCCAGAGTCATCAGCTGGGGACGAACCTGTTCGAGTCCCCTGAGCTTTGTTGCCACGTCGTGGCTGGTATCGATAGTCAGGATACTGGCGCTGATGACGCTGCTTCTCTTCATCGGCTAGGCTCTTCCAGTTGGCCTTGACATCCTCAGACTCGTCCTTCCACTGCTCCCCGATGATTTTGGAGATGTCAGGGTTGGAAAGATGGGGATTCTGGGCGACAACTTGAGCTTGGTGATGCTGACGGTATAGGATGAAGGCTGTGTACGAGTTAGCCGTGGCAAAGAACCCTGTTTACGCAAAAGGGGGTTGTCGGTGTAGAGATGTTACTGCTCACACAATCTCGATGCCCACAGCGGAACTCAACAAAGGAACCTGACTTGACTCACCGTTTCGAGGTCTGGGGATCTTTGGGGCAGGAGTGCAGAGACAGATGTCTCTGGGGCCTTCGCTATTCATGCTGCTGGGGGTGGTGAGCTGGAGCTTCTCGAGCCTCCCATAGTTGGCGTCAGCCGTGTTGATGGAAGCGGCACGTTTTCGAGCCAGGCCGGCAGTGCGAGGGCTGGGAGAGTCGGGGGTGTCAGGGACGGCACGAAATGCACGCGGCGGCCTGTCATAGTCGTCGACGGCGTCCATGGGGGAGTGAGCAGGGGTCATGGCCTGCTTGGGAGCGGCAGCAACCAGAGAGATGACCTGTGTCATTTTGGAGAGCAGCGGCGCGCCGGGCTGCCTGGGCAAACGAACGAATGCGAGTCCGCTGTGAGGTGAGAGGCGGGTTGGGCCAGAGCGGGAAGCGCCAACTTTTTGGCAACCACACAACCTTGTACCCTGAGCGCACCGTAGCGTAGGCGAAGCGGCTGAGGGTGGAGTTGGATATGTTTGAGCGAGAAGGCTGAGCAAAGGTTGAACGAGTGTAGTTGAGATGAGTTGCGACAACAACGACGACAACGACGACAACAACAGCAACCTCAGAGGAACCCGGCAAGAACAAGAGGTAATAAGGTCAAGCCTCGACGGAAAGAAGGCGTTTCTGAGTTCCAACCAAGTCTTTTTTTGGTTCAAAGAACGGTCGACGGTGCTCGTGTGTCGGGGCCAGTCTGTGCTGGCCAAAGTCTTTGTGTGCCTGGCAAGAGGACAATGAAACTGGGGCCCAGTCGGTCAATCAGTGCCTGGGGCATGACATGAGGCGTGATTCCATTATCGGATGCTCTTTGAAGTCTTCTCTCTCTCTCTCTCTCTCTCTCTCTCTCTCTCTCTCTCTCTTTCTTTTTCGCCTCCTTCACAGTATCCCAAACTCGCCACCAACAGCAGCCCTGTCTCTCTCTTTCTCACTCACGCGTCAACTCCCTCTCTGCGTCTACCCTCTCCGACAACGGGTAGATAGATTAAAACGTCCTAGTCCCGGGGTAAATAGAGTGAACGGCGGGGAACATGCCCTGGCCGTCTTCTGGTTGGTGAGAGAGTAGCAGTAACCCCATCAGCCTGCCCTGCTTTGTTCGCGTTTGCCCCCCGTAGACTGTCCCGTCTGTCCGCAGCAACCACTAGGAAGCATACAGCAGCCGCAGAGAGCCCAGAGCAAGGCAGATGCCGCAAGCTCCGGTGGTACCAGCAGCGTGAAACGAACCAGGGTGTGTATGTGTATGTGTGTATGCGTGATAGCGTATGTGTGTGCGTGTGTGTGTGTGTGCTCAAGTCGTGTGTGTGTGTGTGTGTGTGGATGCTCTTGAAAAAGAAACAGACTCATCCGCTGGACCCAACAGAACGGAGCGAAGAGAAGGGCGCGCACACACACAAAGGAAGATCCGCCCACGGACTTTGCCATGATATATCATCTTTCTCCCCCAGGGTGCGCGGCGCTTCTCCCCTGCCTCTCCAGGGCAAGCCTAGCATTGCTGCGGCCCCATCTCTTTTGTCTTCCCCCCTCCTTTGTAGGTAGTTCGTGCAATGGAAGTGAATGCCGGTCGTCAGCTGGCCCGCGCGAATCGAACGCTTTCCCCCTTCCCCTTGCTTCCTCTTCGTCCAGCCTCATCCAACGGCGACAATGCGCTGCCGGAATGCACGTAGACCGTGTCTTGGGGCTGGAATGGGATGCTTGGCGAGCTCTGAGACAAAGACAATGTCCGCGCCGAAATTGGCATGGGATAGGTCTTGTGCACGTGATGGACAAACTTGAATTCCCCTTTCCTTTCCTTTGACAGCTTGCCAAAGAGTGAACCCAACAGGGCGGGTCAGCAATCTTGGTGAGACGGTTGTCGAGATGGTCTTTCCTTTCATCATTAGTTAGCATGGATCCATCCGGATCCAACCTCCCTCCCCAGTTACCCCATTAGTTAGAGTGAGTCAGTCATCAAAGGACTTGTGGGAGGGGGTGAGGGGCCCCTTTGTTGTTTGGTCTAGAATTAGCATAATGGGAGAAATAACAAGGGAGAGATCCCCCCCCAAGGGGAACCCAAGTTGAATCTAGGTATTCGCAAATGGCATTCTGATGATGATGATGATGATGGTCATTCGATTTGACCCAGCCCGACGCCAAACCTCTTGTTTGTAAGTATTTTCCATGGCTCCCTATCAAGTACACATCGGGTCAGCCAGGAAGTAGTAGGTATTTTCGTATCGCCTCGGAAAATCCTCTTGAAATCCTGTGACCCTGTTCAGTTAAACAGTAATTATGACACTTCTTCCCTTCCATCCCAGCGCCGTCTAGACCTAAACAAAACCCCGAGCCTTACAGACATCCCTCGTTTACGACAGGAAGCCTTGTCCGGCCTCGCTGCTGAGAAGCGCCGCGCTGCGACGGGCGTCAAGGAACAGGTCCTCGCACTCCGCAACATCCTGGACGTCGATCTGCGAACGGCCGTTGGCCTTGGCAAGAATGCTGTTTGTTCACCGTCAGTCAAACCATGTCTCGGTGTATCCCAAGGGGGAGGTTCAACCCCTTTCACCAAAGTGGAGTGGGCTTACCTTGCGGGAGTCAGCAGCTGCAGGCAGTACCGCATGCTGATGCGGACACCGTGTTCCGCGATTTTGTCAATGGCGGCGTCCGAGACCGAGACCCCCTCGGTTGAGGCACGTATCCGCACGATGCGCTTGATTTCATCCGCCTCGTATGGCGTTGTGGGAATGATGAGGAGCCGAGCCAGGAAGTCGGTGGGGATTCCGTGAGCTGCCACAATATCGTCGGTGCCTCTGATGGTGCACATTCCCCGGTTGGAGGCCAAGACAACGATGGGCGAGATGGGCGATTCCAGAGCTCGGTTCAGGTAGGTGAAGCACTCCACATCAAGCATATGCGCCTATGAAACGATCCCGTCGGTTAGCCATAGGTTCCCGTCCCGACATGAGACGGGTGACATCGGGGGGACCTTACCTCATCAATGAACAAGACGCCTGGCACAAGTTCAGCCACACCCTGGTCGATATACTTGCTGACCACTTTGTTGATCTCGCCGCGCAGCTTGTCGGTAATCTCGGTCATCTTGGGCTTCATGAGCTGACCCATCATGCTCATAATGTCCTGTCCGCCCTGAGGTCGCGCGTTGGCCACATCCAGATCGTGCAACGTGACATCTTGCACAATCTCCTTCTTCTTGTGCACCTCGCCCTTGGGAATGGGCACGTACTCCTCCGCTTCGAGATCGAATTCTGTGGCATAGGCGTCCGATCGGCCAACTCGTTTGCATGCGCCCGTGTTCGCCTCGATGTAGATGACGTCTCCCACTGTGACACGCTCCTTCTGGATAGCTTCGTAGATGCTAGGATCGAGGCGAAGCTTCTTCTGTCCCTTTGCGCTCTTCAGACCGATGAGCAGTGTGCTGATGGTCTTGCCGTAGCCACCCAGAGGGTTCTCGGCCTCCTCGGGGGTGAGCTCTGTAACCTCTCCCTCGTACACCTCCTTCGTCTCTCGGACCTTGAGTCCAATCGCTCTTCGAAAGTTTTCCATCAACATTTCGGTCTTCTTAACTTCGGTCGAGTAGATTTCGCTACCCACGATGGGGCAGAATGGGATTTTGGTGCCCAGTTCTTGGCTAATGGCGAGCGCGAGCGCCGTCTTTCCAGTTCCAGGGCCTCCTGCCAACAAGACACCTCGGCCAGCCATCTTCTGAGCTCGAATCAAGTCCACCACGACGCCGCAAGACTGTTCCGGATGGGTTAGCAAAGTATCCAAGAGCCTTTGTGTACCTGTAGAGGCTCACCTCACGGGCGCCGACTTGGCCAACAAAGCCAGCGGCCTGCTTCTCTGCATATCCATCTGACTTCAAACCCAAGCCCTTGATGTGGGTGTGGGCGGCCGTGCGATTGTCTCGCTTGTTACCCTTCACCTCGCTGATCTGGACCATGATGTCGGTGGGCGCCGAGTTCTGTTAGAATTTCCGATATTCTGCGAGCTATCTGATCGGCGCGACGATTCTGAGCGAATTGGAATAAAGTCTCGTTGTTGGTGGTGATGTGAAGTGGTTGTTGATGTAGCAGCCTGAAGCTTCCAAAGATTTGCGATCGAAGCTTAGTTGCTCCTTGTCCAGGCGCGTCTTCGCGACATTATGTGTCACGTGATCACTAAATACGCCCTCACCCTATACCTACCTACATAGGTACTCATGAGCAACTTCTAGGTTGATCATTTTCAGTGCGGGTAGCTCATGAGGCATTCATCAATTCGAAATTGGTCCTTTTCTAAGTCTTAAGCTCCATGTGATTGCCACGTCTTTCAGTTGTTGAAGACACCAATGCGACCAAGTAGATGGACCTCAAAACCTCCTCTCACACTAACACACCAAGGTACATGGATGACGGTGATTCGAGATGCATCAAAGATCTAATGCTCCCATTGAACTATAGGTACACTGTATATAAATACAGGCAAAGACAAAATGCTCATTAATCTCACTTGAAGATCAAGATTGACAGCACCCAAACGGGGAAAGAGCTGCTACTTATACCTGTACAAGAGGTAGGTAGCCATAAGACAGTCAGGATAGAACATCCTAGAGGTAGAAACCTGAAAATCATGGCATAGGTATCCTGCGAAATGGGAGGGGGCAGAAGACAGTTACTGGGGAATAACTGTAAACAATATGTTTGTGGTCCTCTCGACAGATAAGCTGGTGACGTCCGTACCTCTCTGTATACCGAGGTAGGTAACATTAATGCTAGGAGCACGCCCATCTCAATGGTCATTCTGGTCATTATCCACTGAATCTACCTACTTTTATATCAAACTTTTATGTCCCTAGCCACATGGGCCGGATGTCAACCCCTATTTGGGCTGCATCATTCGTACCACGAATCTATCGGGAAATCCTCATCTCTTCAGAGGTGCCCGAGTCAGGCAACAACATGGGAGATCCCTCTGCCTCGCCGACCAAGTTCCCATGCCTCTCAACGTCATCCACAGGGACCTTGGGAGGTGGCGACTTTTTGATCAAAACGACTCCAATGGCACTTCCAAGAATCAAGGTACATCCCGCGCCGCTCATCAAGCCCATGCGATGGCCGAATACCCATCTGTCGAAGCTCGCCGCAAAGAGCATGTGCGTGTAAACCATGGCGTTGGCACGGTTCGACTTGTCCGCCCCGAGACCCGAAGTCAAAAGATATTGCATGATGAAGCCCAGGATGCCTAGAGGGAGCAGCAACAGCCACTGTTTGGCGGTGGATGGAGTGACCCAACGCAGGCCTGGTTGAGCGACGTCGAGGATAGGTGCGAAAATCAGAAACAAGGTTGAGAGGATGGTGGAGATGGTACCGAAGTAGTTGACAGAGATCAAGGGGTGAGCTCGCTTTCCAATCGTTCGCAGGGTCGTAAAGGCACCAGCCGCCCCGAAGACGCCCACAAGGGCGACACCGACAGCTATTAATCGTTCCTCGGATGTGGCCTCGTGATCTGCGCCGGGTATTCCAGCCTCTGGCGGCTCAGTCGTCGAGGGATCTTGTTCCTCGCCAGAATGGGAGAAGAGTGAAGTGGGACGAGCGATCAACACCACACCTAGGAGGGCCACCAAGGTCGCGAGCTGCTCGATTCGAGTAAAGGGCTCACGGAGGGCAAACCAACATATGAAACCAGCAACCCCAGGGGCCAGAAAGGTGATAACGGTAGCATCTGCGAGCGGGAGATACATCATAGAATACCACATGCCGTATATACCCCAGTACCCAGACAACCCACGCAGCCACAACAACCATCGAATCTCCTTTTTTCCAAACGGAAAGTCGGGTGTCTTGCTCCACCACATATACGCCGAGCAGCAACACGCCGTCATGGACTGTCTCATGAGGAGCACCTGGACCGGGTGCATGCCGTTGCCTTCGAGCTCAACCAGGCGGGCACTGAGGTTCATCAAGGCACCGAAGAACTGGGACAGAGCGACAAGGGCAGCAGGCTTGTTCCTGGCCCAGAATACCTGCCACCGGGTGGGTGTTGCGCCGCCGTGTAGCTCGGTGCCATTGTGTGGAAGGCGTCCCATGGGAATGGGAGATGGACATGGAGAGGGACTTATCGATAACCGGCGGAATTCGTCGTAGTTCGAGTCGTCGAGCTTGGTTCCTATTAAGCTGGGTGATGGTGAGGGCACCGGCAACAGATGTCGGCCTGATTCTTCCACATTCCCAGGTGCCAGCTTGGCGCCGGGAGTCTGAGGAATCTCTTCATAAGGTGGTGGGATCCTAGAGTCCTGATCCATAGTGTCGGATAGACGAAAGAGGCTATCTCACAGTCGTCCTGAGGGTTGCTTGACACGGCGACGACGGATGGGCAGCACAGAGGAGACGAGTCGACGACCAAGTGTCACGGTGAAGTCAAGGTAAAGCTTACCAATGGGAGAAATCTCAACCAGGCCTAGATCAACGACCGAGAAGCGTCAAGACCCAACCACCCATGAGCGATCAAGACCCCGCAGCGGAAGCCGACCGGCAGGCGGACAACCGATCCCATCATGGGATTGGGGATCCTCTTTTCTCCTCATCCTCGCAGCAGCACAGCCCGACGAATGTGCAAAGAGGGTGACGAGTGGGGGGTGGGACCTGTCTTGAAATCCCCCAGTTCATGACAAGGCGAAACAAAACAGCTGCAGCGCAGGAACGAGTCATCAGCATCCATCTCTCGGTGCCGGTTTCGCCGCTATCGGCCGGGCCGTCGCGGATCACCTGGGGACCATTCAAATCAGGTGCAGAGATTGCTGACGGAGGTCAGAAAAGAAGAGCGACGAGGCGCTGCTGGGGTGGCGAATAGGCGCTTAGAGAAAGAAAGGAAAAAAAATTGTGGTGGGTTGGGATGGATGTGACCAGAACAGGCGGTTGCATCCATCATGGCTCTTGGCTCTGCAACCAAAAAGCCGCAGCACACCCCCGGCTTCGCTCCGGAGTCGGGTCGGGTGTGGGCCCCGGGATACAACCTCCGTGCTATTCCCCAACTTCCCACGAGGGACGGAGTCTTGCCGATCGGCCCTGACTAGTGAAGACTGGTGCTAGAGAGGAGATGGTGAGGGTGAGGGTGTGGGTGTGGGCGTGAGAAAAGCGCTGACCTCTGCAGCGTGTGTTGGGGAATTCTGCTTATCAGGCTCTCAGAAGCAATGTCAGTCAACTTCCAATCTCAGACCGCATATGGAAAATACAACCCCCCAAAAAAGCACAATGTAATTGTGATAGTAAATTACGATAGAAACGTGGGGGGTCAAAAGGCTTTTTGCACCAAAACTAACTCCCCAGAAACCAACGCTTGCGTGATAGTTCGTGACAATGTGCAACGTTGATGCAATTTCCAATAACGCCGGTGGGCCGCAAGAATCCCAAATCCCAAACCCCCTTGCTCTGTGAAAACGCCTGAAAACATATGCTGAAATATCCAGAGACCCGGCTCAGCGCTTCTTACCCAGCGCATCCGCTTCTGCCTCGGCATCGTCGTCGGCTTCGCCCAGCTCCTCCTCCGCCTTTGCGGCAGCCGACGCAGCAGTTCCCCTCGCGTCCGACTTTTCCCTCTGCTTCTCCTCATGTGCGGCGTCCTTCATGATCTCGTCTTCACCGTCGCGTAGGATCTCTCGTGCCTTTTTGATCTCCTTTTGCTTCTCAAACACCTCCTGCACCTTTCCGAGAAACACGGGGTTCTTCCGGAACGCAAACTCAAAGTCCTCGTACTTGATCTTTTGCCGACCAGAGTAATTTGCTGCCCGCGTTGCCTCGAACGCGATGGATTGCATAAAGTCTGTTAGGATCTCATCGAGCACTCGGACCGTCTCGGGGAGGGGGTTTTGAACATCGCCGTGAGCGTAGAGCAGCTGTGCCACTGTATTCGAGAAGAAGATGTTAGATATGAGGGGGATGTTGTCGAGAGGAAGTTGAACATACGCTCCGCATGGCTAAAGTTCATCTTTCCGACATTCTTGCCGGCACGCGCTCGAGGCTCCATGGTGAAAGTATTGTATCACGCCGTAGCGTTCCCCAAGTGATACACAGGTACGAGGAGCAGGATACCGAGGAACTTCAAGATGGTGATTGGAGGTCAACTACCCGCAGCCTCGTCGTAGAGATGTAGTCGGAAGCTGGTAAAGATGCACTCGGCCAGCTGGGGGCGCTTTGGTGGGGCCGGAAATTTGTGGGGTCCAGTAGACGTCACCCCCTAGGTAGCAAGAGGACACGGCTCGGCGAATCTTTACCCCTAAGCACACATTGCGCATGTGAGAAGGCTGAAGCGATTGCTTCGAGCGACGTTTGCGATTCTCGACGACGACTTGTCCTCCGCGTGTTATAAGTAATCCCTGCTGTTGTTTTCAAAAGAGACCTGATCAGCAGTCGCAAAAATGGTATGCGCGGAGCTCCTTTGCCTCAATGACGCCCTGCTAACGCTACCGTAGTCCGCCCTCTTCAACTTCCAGTCCCTCCTCCTCGTCCTCCTGCTGCTCATCTGCACGAGCGCATACGTCCACCACTTCACCCCGAGCATTATGGACAGGAATAAGGACGGGTATGAGACGCGACGACTCCCAATACACGGCGCGATGAGCTGACACCAGCCAGGTTCATGGGCATCTTCTGGAAATGCGCAAGGATAGGAGAACGATTGAGTCCATACATAAGCATATGCTGTGTCCTCATGGCTGTATGTCCAGATAAACCGTTTGAACCACTCACTAGCTCCTGGCTAACCTGTTCGCATAGGTCTCCATGCTCTTCGACTAGATCTCATGTTTACCTACCGACGGGACGTTTCTGTTTTACCATGATTACGATAGGCTAGGAGTTGGGCTGGGGCGAAGCATGAATAAGCTAATGGGCGGTTTTCCGGCTTCCATGTGTACAAATCTGCAAATTCACGATCACGATCTTACCATTCACCACAAACAGGGCATATTGTGAAGTCTGTGTGGCTGGCTGCCTCAAACAAACTTCACTACGCCGCCAGTGGGACTCATCTTCCAACAAGTTTGCGTTACATCAAGCTCCCGCGAGCCGCCAGGCCTGAAGCCCAGTCTGGAATCCCAACGCAATCTGGATCCTGCTCAGTGGGTGCGCCGTGGTTCGCCTGATAAGGCCAATTAACCAATTGATGCACTTCATTGCCGTAAGGCGCCTGCGCGCGTGTGTGTGTGTGTGTGTGTGCATGCGTGCGTGCGTACCTGAGACTGGAGCAACAATCTCAAGGAATCGGACAAGGCGTGCGGAACTTTGCTTGTCACACAGACGACGCAGTGCCTTCTTGTCATTTCGACAACTCGGCTCTCAGATGTGAAAGGAGTGAGCACAGAGTCGGATTGGCTCGTCCAAGCGCATGATGGTTTCGCCTGGCGCATTGCGCAGAATATTGTCATGTCTGACCGGACGGCACAATGACTCGCCATTGAAGACGGTTTCAAAACTTGGCCCTTTTCCATGTCTCTGCCGTGGATGAGGCACGGCAAGGCGTCAAGGCTGAAGATAATTCAAGCCATGGTTCGCGCCTCACGCCAACACACTGGGTACTTGGGGGTACTGTAGCAGTAGTGGCGCGGAAATGGCAACAATGTCGTTGAGCCGCAGAGAAAAGAGTTCGGACATGGTGGGGTAGGTAGCATAGCAGAAATCGCATCTCCCTTTTGCTCCTTTATTTACACATAAATGGACTTGTTGTTGTACAAAACGTGATGAGATTGCAGGACGAGGCGTTGTGAGCTGACCACAGTCACATTGCTTGGATCATGGCATGAGGAAGAAGATTCACAATTGGATTGGTGTAACGACTGCGAGGTGTGAGAAAAAGAAAAGAAAAGAAACCCAGGATCCTCCGTACTCCATTCATCAAGAGGGGAATCCGGGGCGATTCAACTAGACAGACATGGGGGGCGAACTGTCCAAGATCGGATAAGGAGGACGGAGTCGTTGCGGAGATGATGGCCCTGAGTCCCCTTTTGTTGGGACTGCTTCAGCCGCATTGCACCTTTGCCAGTCAGACCCCACGCCACGGACGGCACGAGCTGGTTGGGACGAGATGAAATGAAATGGGCGGCTGAAGGGATGATAGAGAGTTGCGGCAACTCCCAAGAGGCTGAAATGAGAAGAAACAACAGCCAGCAGCTATGTGACTCCAAGCCCAAGCAACAGACGCAGCCAGCCACATAAAGCACATGAAAAGAGCCATGGCCCAGATAGTCAGACGCCGTATTATACGAGCATGCAACACACAGATCAAGACCATGAGCCATCTCGTTCGCCAGACAAGTTGCTCACCGGACGCGGCTGTCCACATCCCGCACCCTGAAAATAGGTATGTACCCAGCAAGTGGTGTGCTATGGTTGACCGAGAGGATTGATCATTGCCCTGCCCTGCGCCGCAAGTTGACAAGCCCGCGAGAGACCGAGTCTGCGGCCTTCCGCGCCTGGTTCCTTGGCGGCCCCGTGGATCCCGGCCCCGAGCTTTATCGCCCCGAGCTCGGCCTGAAGTTTGAGGTGCCCCCCAATTCTGACTCGCTGCAACACTACCACTGCAAAGGTGCTCAATGCGTGAAATTGAACATCGTGATGGATGGGAGGGTCAGCAAGGAAATGCTTCCTTTGACGCGGACCTCGAGAATTGAAGCTAAGCGCCTCCTGGTGTGGCCGATTTGCGCAAAAGGAGGCAGCCGAGATTTGGCAGAGTTGTTGATCGGACTTTGCGGAAAGGATGTTGGGGGTGGAAGGCGCAAAAGCAACGCCGCCGTATGTGTGATACTTGCTGTACGGCTACATACGCAAGCTAAGCTGGACGGATGGATGCAAGCGGTGCGTGTATGCAAGGCGCGAGTTCTAGGCGATTCGAGACGGTGATACCACCCAGTAAGACACTGCTCCTGGAGGGAGCATCTCGCTCAAGGAATCGGAATCGCCTTCGGGGCAACAAGGACCAGGCGCCCACGACCACGACCACCAGAGAGTTGGGGTGGCGACATTGTCCCTTGATTCTACTGTGCGCTTCACCGTCTTCTGGACCTCTCGCCCTGCGTTTCCTTCTGACTCCATGGCTCAAAGACCAAGACGCCAACTCTGGAGCATACCAGTCGAGCATGTAAGCAGACTTGTTGGCATCGAGATTGGGAAAACCCTTGTCGCATTGGGAGTCTTGCATGGCGCTATCGACTATTCCGCCCTGGCCGGAAGCAGATGCGAATATTTTGGCTTTTGCTAGAGCCAGGGACGGCCAGATGAGCAGCCTTTTTTTCTGTCAGTTTCCGGCCCTGCTCTTTGGCCGCGTGACCGTGCCGTCCTTTTGTTCAGCGCCTATCTGCGCAGTAGTGCCTCAACTTTTTGTTGCGGTTGCAAGGGATAGAGGGAGTGGCTTGTACCCCTGCGGGTCTAGGTTAGTAACAGTGGGAAGAAACCTCGAGGTTCAGAAACTTCCTTGGGGCTTCAGCTTTGATTGCGAGTGCAGCGACAGTGCAGCCTCGCCATGTCCGAGACGGTTTCGTTTCTGAAGTGCGTGTGGCTACCTCTAAGCATGGGGGAGGGGGTTAACAGGTCCCCGCCAGCTTGACGAGACGAGCTGGACATGGGTACGAGCGAGCGAAGTGGTGAGGCGGCTGACGATCTTGGAACTTTGGGTGCATTGGACGTTGTCGCTTGTCACGAGGGGCAGTCAAAAAAGATGCAGCCCATGTCAGACCTGAGATTTGGCGTTGAGACTCTGAGTCGAGTATCTCAGGCATCATGAAACTTATCAGAGGCCAGCCATTCTTGCACCTCAAGATTTTGTTCGCCGCAGCCGCTTTGTGCTGCCGATATTACCTAGACAGCGCGGTTGAGTGGGCGTCCAAGAGACCACCACCATCTCAGCCACGACTCATCCATCGAACGAGGTGTCGATGCGGCTGCGGCTACCGCGGGCATGGCATAACATGGCATGGCATCCATTTTTATGACCTCGCATCGTCTTGAGCAGGGCAGCATTGCAGCATTGCAGCACCAGCAAGTCTTGGTCTTGAGCCATGGACGGCCCAGACAAAGGTGCATCGATGCGTTGGCCACTTCGTGTCCTGGTGGATGGCGATGCGATGTGGGCTCCACACGGATGGTGTTTTGTCTTGCTGCGAATGGACCTGTGCTGTCTCTTGCGTAGGTCCTTGACTCATAGCAAGGGGGCCTCGAGGGACCAAGTGATGAGTGTGGGTGACAACAAAGACAAAGAAGAGCCCAAAGTTGTCGGTCAGACATTCATTGGAGTGTCAGCGAGCTGGGCACCGGACAACAGGCACATCAAACAGACGCCAGCCAGAGCCAGACCGACTCTCTCACAGGCTCGACTCCAACAAGAATGAACCGGTGGTCTCTTCGCTGGCCTGGTGTTGAACTTATGCATCCTCCCTGCTCTGACAGGGAAGACCAGGAGACCTGACGAGGACAGCCCCCAGAGCCCAGCGCCAAACCACACCACAACGCACCACCACCGTCCGACCGACACAGCGGCACCATGACCTGCACCCGTCGTCGAGTGTAGCTAGTCATTGCTGGTAACCCTCTTTGTGGCCGAAACGTGGGTGAACCCTGACTTCCTCGCCCGCCCTGAATATCGCTCCCCATCCGGGACGCTATTTTCACGTCCCGACAACACCATCAAAGTGAACCTCCACCAATCCAACACAACAATATCCCTTGGGTGGTGCCGAGGTGCTCCTACACCGTCCCGCGCATGGAACATGCCGGCCTTCACCTTGCAGTGGACGGAGCACTAGGTAGGAAGAGATTAGATAGACCAGAGCCAGGTCCCAGTACCACCACGCTGGGATGCGCTACCTGCGGCGCTGTCCAATTGGCGACATCGAACCCTATCGATTGTCCGTCGCCTTGTTGAATTGGAGCCTGTGCACCGGTCGTCGAGTCTTGGTGAGGTTCTAGCAGTGCGATGACATATCCACCAGTGAAGGCCTCGACGAAGTCACATTATCTGGCGATGAGGGAGATGGCACGACAGTCTGTGTCAACCTGGGATACTTTGCTGCCCTCCCCCATCCGCCATCATACCTCGCACGCACACCCTGTGCAGTGCCCACCCCTGCTGCTCTCATCAGAAGATTACAGCGATAGCGGTGTTTTCCCGTCGTGGCGAAGCGCAACCGTTCCGTGGGGAAGGAGGGCCGCTGACGATGGTGTTTACATACGCAGGCTGTACTATGTAGGCGGAGGAGGCGACCACGACGACGATGATTATGAGAGCAAGCAGATTTGGTGGTGGCGGAGGACGGCATGAGCGGGATGCCAGTGCTGCTGAAGGAGTGTCGGTGTCGGTGTCGGAGCCGAAGCCAGAGTTGCCGCATCGCGGGCGTTGAATTGACGTAGTAAAGAGGCAGTGCGTCCGGGCCTCACTCCAACAAGAGTCAAGAGCCCGACCCTTCAGTCAGCATTCTCCTCGGATTTGAGGGTGAAGTGACCTCACACTCAACCAACTGACTGTTCTGCTGGCCAGCGAGAGTTGCAGAACGACTCGTAGCGTCCGAAGCAAAGCAGCTGGGCGGCTCATTAGTCGCCAGCGACTCCGCCGTCCACTGTATCTGCACGCTTCTGGCCCGCTTCTAGATCAGCGGCGGCGGCGGCGGATGGATCTTTCAGTGGCCCCCCGAACTGAGCTAGCGCGACCCTGGTGATCCCTAGAGAGCCCTGGAAAAGTCTTCTTGGGGCGAGCGTCCAGTGGCACCTCGAGGACGGTTCAATGGGAGCGGTCCCGAGTGACTGTGATGCCCCTGGAGGAAAAGGCGGGCCAGGCCAATCCCTGGGTCTGTTTCGGTTGATGTTCCTGGGACTTGACCCTCCTTTGGCAGCTTAGAGGTTCCCTACCCTGTCGTTCAAGATGCATGTGTTGGTTGGATCCTGGGTATCGTCTTGTTGAGATTCCTTTCATCCTGAAGCAAGCAAGCATGCAAGTAGAATTTCGAGGATGCTCTTCACCTCCAATCGTTCTCAGTGTGTGTGTGTGCGTGATGTGGCTTTTCTGCCGCAGACTTCAGACGTGCCAGAGTTTTCCCGTGTCATGCACAGTCCGTTCCTTCCTTTTACGACTCCCTCCTGCCTCCATGGATCGATCCCACCTTCATCATCCCGCGGACCCATCCATCGCTGAATGGCATCCACTGCCTGTGGGGTCAGTCAGTCTGTCTGTACATTGCCATCCGCCTCCATCGCGCATCGTCATGACCATGGATGCTGACGCTCAACGTTGTGTCTACCATTCGATACCCGCCTGAGTGATGAAAGGCAAACGAGAATTGTTACGAGACTCAAAGATAGGGTCAGCTATCCCTATGTCCTCGTGGTCCACCCTGGACTGACTCAAGTAGCGCCTGACCTTTGATTTCCTCTCATCTAACAGAGACGGGAGGCCGAGACGATAGTAGCAAGATGGCTCAGATCCAAATATCGGGAGGGTCACGCTGTCGCTGCAGTGTTAGATTGCGCTACAACCCTCGTCGGGCTCGCCCACGCACCCGACGCTTGCGCACCTGCACCAGCACCAGGGCTCCAGCTGGGTCCCGTCCTCCGGTGGCGGTGGCTACCGACTTTTTTCTCCCAGTGAGAGGAACCTCGACCGCTCCAGCTCATATCCCGTCCTCGGCTCGGCTGGCGCTGGCGGTCCTGCCCTAGGCCTCGGCATCTTGCCCTGCCCTGGACACTGTCAGGGCAGGTGGTGGCTAGCAGGTATAGCACAGTACGAGTCCGTCCACTATTGCTTCGTGGCCATGGGCCAGTGACAGGCCTTTGGCGTGGATTCAGGAGGCGGTTGGCGGAGACTTCCACTGCTGCTCCCAGGTTGTTAGTGCCAGTCGATGCAACGCCTTTAACCTACACCACACCTCCCTAGGAGCCCAGGTACACTGTACGGAGTACGCGCACCCCGTACCCGGCCCAGAAA
>JABCKD010000620.1:0-25160 GCA_013186415.1 Fusarium sp. NRRL 66088 | reverse complement strand
ATCCCGGCTTCAACTATGATAAAGAACACATTTCCAACACATCATAACATTATATCCCAATGCTAACCGCTACTTAACACATTAAATAGCACCACATCAGGTGAATCTATTACGCAGTTCTCGAAGTCTCCTGTCAAGCACCAGATCCCTTTCTCTCTCCCTCTCGCGTGCATCTAGTTCGTCTTGGGCCACCGTTATATTCCGCAATCGCTCCTCCTTCTGCTGAGTTCCAGTGCTAATGCCGGACCCTTGCTTCGGAGGATTTTGATTTACAGATGGCTGTCCGGGATCCGCGGTTGGGACCTGAGGCAGAGATATGGTGACGGTTGACATTCCAGCTGATGAAGTCGTCTCGATGGGGACTGCTAGTCTGTTGCTAGTGGCGAAATTCTGGGTCACTTCTGAGGTTTGGGTTGCATCAATCTGCTCTGGGGGTCCTCCTGTTGGTATCCCCTCTTGCGGCATTTCCACCGGCGCAGAGGTCAACGCGGTAACGGGTGCAGGAGGCGACGCTGTCGATACGCTTCTTGCTCTTGGCTGTTCTCGGGATATCCTCACGTCCGGAACTCTCGCTTCCACAAACCTTATCACAGAGCCGTTATTATTGGTGGGACGACCACTGCTGCTGCTTCCTGCTCGGGGAGGTCCCCGCTTGTCCTGGATCATGAACTCGAGTTGCTGTTGCATAACCGCAACACCATTCTCAGCCGCCCAAGCACTTCTTGTCCCCGCTTGCGCCGATCTGTCAGCCGCGGTGGCACTCCTCCTGCTGGAGAGAGCCGAACTCTCAACAGCAAGAGCACTCCTCATGCTTGCTTCGGCAGACTTTTGCGCGGCACGCATAGTCCCAAAGGCTATCCCGGCCGTAATTGTGCCGAAGATCCATGTTGCTATCGTGTTTGCTGTTTCGGTAGCTGAGCTTGACGTCGTCACAGCTTGGTCCGAGGTCGAAGCGACAGAGGCGGCAAAGGAAGCCACAGCGGACTTGTCCGAGGGTATGGCAGAGGAAGCTCGGTGCCGTTGGCCTCTGGGCCTTTTATGACGCGTAGTATTCCTGTGTTTCCGGTCGGACTTGGATGGAGCAGCTATTGAGTCTTGGAAATCTCTCTGGTCACGCTCAGTTTCCATACCACTTCCCTCAACGGCCACTGCCTGCTGTCCCACTTCATCAGGATCGAACACGAGCAAGCCGCCAGATTCGCCAATGATTGTCGAGCCTTGGTCCCCAGTGTGCTGCTTGGGATCACTACCCCACCATCCCCACCATCCAGGAGCGCTGGTTTGCCCTGCATCATGATCCTGCGGCATGACGCTGACCTCGTTGCTGTCGTTCCAGTGAAGCTGAAACTCCTCTGTGGCTGTCTCGATATGCGTTCCGTTCGACGCCGGGTTGAACCTGAAGGGTTGGTTATGACTCGTGTTCAAAATCCACTCCCCCCAGTGGTCATTCCTCCCTGGGACCGCCGGCCTTCGCCGTATCCAGCCACCGTCTATGGGTGTCCAGTTACTCCATGCCGGCTTATGGGATTCGGCCCAGGTTTCGACCGGATCGACTTCGAATGGATTGACTTCGACATGATCAACTTCAAAGGGATTGACTTCGACATGATCGACTTCGACGGGATCGGCTTCGAAGGGATGGACAGTAAATGAGTGAGAGGCCATACTAGCAAGTAGTAATCGATTAGCTCGGGTCTAATAGTGTCTGTTTTTCGTGCGAAGTTTGCAGTACGGCAATCGAGGCTTCGGCTGTGAGATGAGGGGTTGGGGTTGAAAACGCCGCAGCCTGTTGCAGCCTGATTCTTTGAACAGCCACAATCAGCCCCCGGGCTTCGCAATATGGCGATAGTTTTATAAGGGTTGCCTCACGTGACGACGACACTGCAACATTAGCTTCTCAGTTTGGGGAGGCTTTTTTTTTGTTATCTTTAATACCGAGTCTGGGAGAGGCTCTTAGCCGTAATAGTCAAAGATATAATAATCAACATATAGTAGCATTAAATCATTGTTTTGTTCATGACTATAGCTATCTATCTTGAACTAAATTTATGATAATTCTTAAAAGAAAGTTACACATTGAATATAATATAACACGTTTTCTTATCCTCACAGGGGATAGGTGCCCTTCGCTGCTCGTCTAACTGTCCATCGACATCTTCATCTTCATTCTCCCCAGGGGCCTTACGTGCTCACTTTTATAAACCACCGCGATAAATCAATAGCTAGGACAATTTTATTACATCCGCAACTACGACGATGACGGCTTTGTTTCCTGGAACTTCATGGCCGATGTCAAGATTAATAGAGAAAATCATATACACATGTTAGGCAGGCTACGAATCTATTCACAACACCAAGAGACTAGCGTGATCTTTCTAAGTACTTTAGCCTCATTCTAGTTACCATGGGAAATTTATCCAAAGCACAAGTATGAGACGTATTCTGTAAATACTCATATGAAAATACATTTGCCAGACAATTAAATGAACAACTTCTGTCGCTCACCTATGCAAATAAGCACGTCATTGAGGTGTGGAGATCTTGACCAAGTTCGGCCAAGACCCGATACTAACATGACATTGCACATGCTAACATGACTCTGACCAAGATTGATGCATGATAAGCAAATGATTGCGTCTTTATCGCAACTCTTCAAATGGGTGGGGTTTCATGTATGAAGCGGGTGTTTTGCAGCATGCCGCAATTCCACTCAACCATGATGTGCTTCGGAGAGTCTCGGTCCCTCGGGCCCCTCGGCCTATAAAGAGCCAGTCGAACCAGGCACTCCTTCAGATGCAAGTAACCTTTAGACTTCGCCTGGACCCTGAACATACCCTTCCAAGTTCCAGCGATTCATTCAAACATGTCGACAACTACAACCCAATCTGAGACGGTTCTGAGAACCAGGCTTGAGACAAGGCAGCATCCCAAGCCGTTGTCCCTATCTGGAGCTCTTGATCGCTTCGAGTCTGAGGAGTTGACGCCTGTGATTGGACGTGAATATCCCAGCGTCAATATTGTCAACGACATTCTCAATGTCTCAAACTCTGACGAGCTGGTTCGCGACCTTGCAATCACCAGTAAGATAAACTTTTGTATGTCTCATTGGGACCTACTAACAGCCAATCACTAGTCTCCCAGAGGGGTGTCGTCTTCTTCCGTGCCCAGGACAACCTCACTGATGATATTCAAAAGGTGCTAGCTCAGCGTCTTGGTGAGGCCGTCAACAAACCAACTGAGTCAACCCTGCACATCCACCCACTCCTCAACGGCACTCATGAGTTCGGTGTCCCCGACAACGAAATCAGCACCATCTCATCTAAGGGCTTCAAGGCACTAGCTATCGGTCTGAAGGATCGAGATGATCGCAAGGGCGGCGCTGCTTCATGGCACAGCGACATTCAGTTCGAGGAGTTCCCGGCTGATTACACGAGTCTGCGCTTGACCCAGCTCCCGTCATCGGGTGGTGACACTTTGTGGGCATCAGGCTACGAGATCTATGATCGCTTCAGTGACCCCTGGCAGAAGTTCTTGGAGGGTCTAACGGCAACCTTCAAGGGCGAGGGATTCATCAGGGCTGCTGACGCTCAACCGGACAAGTTCAAGATCTACGAAGAGCCTCGAGGCAATCCCTCAAACATTGGTCGTGGGCTCACTGCAGTTCATCCAGTTGTGCGAACCAACCCAGTTACTGGTTGGAAATCCGTCTTTGCGATTGGCAACTTCCCTCAACGAATCAACGAGTTGAGTGCACGCGAGAGCAAGGAGCTGTTGGAGCTTCTATATAAGAGGATCGAGGAGAACCACGACCTACAGGTCAGGTTCAAGTGGAGAAACAAGAATGATATCGGTTAGTGCTCACTATTTCTATACGACCAAGGAAACAAATACTAACCATCTTTCAAGCAATCTGGGATAACCGCAGTGTCTTCCATAGCGCAACCAATGACTACGATAACCTGGGCGACCGTGTTGGCCACCGTGCCGTAGGAATCGGCGAGAAGCCGTACTTGGACCCAGAAAGCCAGTCAAGGACAGCTGCGCTCAGCAAGAATTAAGGATTTATCATGTTCAAGTCCCATTTCCCCGGTTCTATAGTTGAAGTCGTACATAAATACAGACGGGACACTATCTCCTATAATCTCTCAATGGCCTGTTTAACTCTGTCGTCGTCCAGCTCTCTCATTGTCATCTTTCCAGAAATTCTACCTTTGGCTATACCAATCAGCTGGTTTCTGAGCATGTGTGTTGGTGTACAACTCCACGCATGACAGAAACTATTCATCCTCACATCTCCGTATGGGCTTGCTCGTGCATCTGAAGGATCATAGCACTCCCAGAAGGTATCAGCACCGGCTTTTACCATGCCACCCCAGTATGATGTCAGGATTTCGATACACTTCTCATAGGAGCCTACTTTGATGAGTGCGTCGCAAATGTGGTGCCAGAGGTACGGCGTCATGGGCTTGATCGCATCTGGATGAGCGAGGGTGTTGAGCAGCGCGTTGCGAGCAGTTTCGGGGGGAAAGACTTCAGCGAGAACAAGCCAAGATGCCGAGGCATAACTGATCTGCGCTTTTGGGCCTGATACCACCACGCCATAGGAAAGGAAGGCTTGAGCAGCCTCTGTCATCCCCTTGATCGTTTCCTGGTGAGGGAAATCGAGCTGCAAGAGCTTTGCCAGTTCGGCGACTGCCTTCAGACAGTAGAGCAACACTCCATGAGATCCCGCACTGGTGTCGACTTCTCTGTTCCAGTCCAGGAATTTGATATCCGAACTGCGATCGGTTTCGAAGATGAATGTCTGGGAGTTGACGTGTTTAAGTGGACGCTGGAGACACCCAAGCGCCGTCGCCCACAATAGCCGGCCAGTTTCTAGATCCCCAGATGCAGCAACGTAGTCATAAACAACGGCGCCAAACAGGGCATCATATTCGGTGAGATAGTCGGCCGAGGCAGCCAGTTTTGGTCTCTCGAACAGGCAAGCAGGCAAAGACGCATCAGTCCGCGCAACAGCTGCAAATTGCAAGATGCACCGCTTGACAAGATCAAAGTCCTTGAGTGTACTGTAATTGGCCAGTGCCTGAAGTCGAAGATCGCCAATCCACATTCTTCGGTCTCTTCGTGGGCCATCCTCAAGGACAGACTGCATACAGTCTCTTAGAGTAAGAATGCTGACACGGTCAATATCTTGAAGAAGCTGATCATCAAAGTCGATAATGTCGATCTCATGGTCTTGACTGATGGCACTAACACACTCGCAGGCCACGTCAGAAATGGAGATTTTGAAGTTGGATGAAGTATCGATGACTTGAACGCGTAGGAAGCGAAAAGCGTGACGCCGTCGGATCTGGACATCATCGGGACAGACGTCGACGTTTATGATCTCATCGGGTAACCATCCCTTGCTAAGCCATGTTTCCACACCATCCATTGACATGGTGACGTCCAAAGGAGATTCACCAAATGTGAGACGAAGTCTACATGGAGCGTCCATGTTGGCGCCAACACAGGAAATTCGAAAGGACAGATACCCGACCATGTGTATGCCAAAGTCGAGCACAAAGTCTGAATCCCTTCCCCATGCCAAGGTGGGAAGATCAGAAAGGTCATGAGTACCGGGTTGAATCTTCAACCCAAAGTAATTGTCGTCGCATGGTGTAAAAGAAACAAAGCGTTGTGGGCGTCGAGTCCAGCGATGCAAGGTTGGGTTAAGAGAGTCCGCAAGCAACTCAAACGGTGAGCGCGCTGCAGTAGGATTTTGAGAGACCTTCTGAAGCATTGTATCAAGTGTGAGATGTGTATGATTTGGGAGAATAAGAGAAGATGATGGATAGAACACGTTAGTTTGGGTGTAGAGTCCAGTTATCCTACCTTGAGCAAACACGCGGCAATGACAAAGCATGGAGCCATTATCCTCGGGTGAAGATCTCCCCAGAAAATGTCAGTAACAGCCGAAAGCCGACATTTCGACATTGATTAACCCGAAATTTGACGCATCTCACGACACCATAAACAGCGGAAAGACTTGATCCCCACCTCGGAAGCAAATCACGGACATGGGGAAATCCCCTCGGAAGCAGATTCGGAGAAACTCCCCTGACACCAATAACATTCTAGCGCCAAGGACCACAAGTCGCGTCAAGAATCCCATGTCTCGCTGTCACGAGAGCCCTTCCCCGCATGATGAGTCGTTTCCCAAACGAATCCCCCGCGAGTTCAGCTGCACCCCAGGATTCCAGGAAAGAAAATAAGGTCATCGGTGGAGATGGAACCGAGAGTTTGTTCAACCGAGGGCGTCGGATGTGAGGATGATTCGAGTACCTATATAATAAACCTTTCCTTTCCGAGAATGGCATCAAGTTCTGGAACCTAATCTCATCGCCACTTACACCACTACCCGCTTCAGCCCTCGGTATATCCACTCTTCACCCGGTACATGATCCATCATGGCAAAAGCCGAAACTGAACACCACGAACCCTCCAAGGGTCACGATGGCGAAACGATCGAACATACCGATAACCAGCTGCTGGGACGCGCTATCCAGCAGCAGGAACACAATCGGACCTGGGGACAAAGTCTACGTAAAGACCCCTGGCTTCTATTCTGGATTGGCGTCATGCTTTGGACCTTGATTGTGCGAGGCTTCGAGGCTGGCGCATCAGGAGCTGTCCTAAGTATTCCGACCTTCAGAAAGAGATTCGGCGTCGCCATGGACGGCAGTTACTTCATTGCGACAAACTGGCAGTCGGCTATTAGTGGCGGTCCTAACGGTGCTGCTATTTTCGGTGCTTGGGGTGGTTCCTTTCTATCCGATAGGTATGGTACCAAGCCTATCATCTTGCTGGCTGCCATGATCAACCTTGCTTCGGTGGGTGTAGAATTTGGAGCTACATCCCTTCCCATGTTCTTCGGAGGCAAGATGATGAACTTCGTGGCCATCGGTGCCCTTCTCAATCTTTGCACCGCCTACGTTGCCGAGGTTTCTCCTCTAGCTATCCGAGCCAGCGCCATCGGCTTCTGCAACCTGTCCCAGTGCATTGGACCATTCGTTGCGGCCATCATGTCCTACTTTACCTCCAAGTGGGACAATGACTGGGCGTGGAAATCGCTTGTGGCTGCGCAATGGGGTTTTACCGGAGTAGCTCTTATCGGTCAGATCTTCATGCCAGAGTCGCCTGTCTATCTAGTTCGCATGGGCAAGATGGAAACGGCCCAGAAATCTCTCGAGCGTCTCTACTCGGATCCGCAAGATGCAAAGGGTCATCTCCACCGCATCCAGCTCACTCTTGAAGAAGCGGAACTGTCCAACACGGGATCATACCTCGACTGTTTCAAGGGGACAAACCTGCGTCGAACCTTGATTGCAGTCATGGTGTTTCTTTCCGAGCCCATGTCAGGACTGGGATTTGTTGGAAGTTATGGTGCTCTAATGTACCAATTTCTAGGAATCTCGGATAGCAAGGCCTTCGAGATTAAGATTGGTGCACAAGTTCTCTCCATGAGCGGCGCCGTGATCGCGTTTCTCATGTCGGATTGGTGGGGTCGTCGGCCCATGTACATAATAGGCTGTTCTTCGCTCTGCGTACTCATGCTCTGCATGGCGATATCAGGTTCATTCGACACGACGGCAGCCATCACGGCCTCGGTGGGATTCTACACCATGTTCAACTTCTTCTACAACGTGGGCGTTGGATCTACCGTGTACGCACTCGCCGGCGAACTCCCCACATCTGTTCTCAGAGCAAAGACACTAGCCATTTCCATCTCGACTTCTTCGGCATTCAACACCATGTGGTCCTTTGTGGCTCCATACCTTTTCAACTCGGATTATGCCGATCTCAAGGCCAAGATCGGGTATGTGTTTGGCGCATTCATGCTCATTTTTGCTATTCTCGCCTTTTTGTATGTTCCCGAGACGAGGAGGAGGACGTATGAGGAGCTGGATGAATTGTTCATGAAGAAAGTGCCTACTCGCCAGTTCCGCACGTTTGTTACTGTGGCTGAACAGCGAGCGGCGGAGGCGTATGCTGCTCAGGAGAAGTCAATTGGCGATCAGAAAGTCTGAAGGGTTTCTCAAAGAGATGTTGCAAGAAGTTCATTGGTCAAGCTGTATTCAGATAGGTAGTGAGGCTAAGCTTTATAATTGAATAGCAGCTGTCTTTGATTCTCGTTGTTCCTTGTCATGTTTGCCCTCATTTTCACAAAAACAAGGCTCTTTCAACTACCGTTTTTCATGCTTCAAGGTGACCGTAGGCGCTCTGTACGACACAGATGTAACTACCTAACGCGCTCCGGCAAAAAGAACGAATGGCCCAAGCACCCATCACACCGAGCACACCACTTGGGAGGGCATCTGCAATAGCAATAAAGAGGGTTACAGGATGATCTTTACTATGAGTTTATAATAGATACATTGAAGGGCGCCTTGCAGAGCCTAAAGTGCCATGCGTGTCTGTGATTTTGGCGTTTACACGTTTTGCTGGAGGTGCCGTTGACGTGCCACCGTACTCATGACTCGCTAGTGTGCGCAATCCAGACTGGCGAGTGGTGATGCAAATCCCTTGGAACTACCCTATAGGAATGAGAGGCACCCGCGATTCCATTGGTGTTGAGAAGCTAGGTATTCACATAAATTAAGAAAAAATAGGCATGTCTCGAATCACTGCATTTAATATTGGTCAAAATTGAATGGTTTTTCTCTTTGTAGGAATGGCTTCGTTCCATGATTGGGTTATGCATCTAATGCTGAAATTATCAACCTTGACCATTGTTGGCTAATAGTGGGCACGCCAACCAACGAACGCTCTTGTCAACTCTACGAGTAAGATAGTAGGCATATAATACAAAAGAAACACGTTCACCTTGCTCAGTTGATCATATCATCAACCCTTTGCGATAATCACCCCAAATTCCTCGTCCATGGACGCCCAAAACAAGTGCCGTCCTGATGATCCCCAGACATCCAAGGCAATTTCGCGGGGAAACGCGACGTTGACATGGATCAGCCAGGGGGCAAATAACCTCCATACCTATCCCGGTTAGTCCCACAAAAGTCTTTCTCGTCTTCGGGGAATCTGCTTCCGAGACAGCACCAAATCCCCGCGAGGTGACATTTTTAAAAAGCCGATCCTACCCCACTTCCCCAGAAGAAAATCCGAGCAAATCCCAGCTGGCTGGTTCCCCCTTCGGACGGTATGACTGATCGGCAAACATGGTCGACTCTGGCCCGTCTCCCTCGGATCATGGTACACCAAAGGCCATACGCAACTTGAAGGCTTGCGACCTCTGCCGGAGTCGCAAGGTCAAGGTACACAGGCCAAGACCAAGATATTATGAATGCGAGCTAGGTTGCTGACAGCATCCCAACAAGTGCCGTTATGCAGATGGTGACACTACCTGCCAAGGATGTAGGTTATCGGGTAACGAGTGTACTCAAAACAAACCCAGGCGTAAAAGAGGCCCTGGTAAACGGTAAGCTAGTCATGGCCACCTTGGTTGCCAAGCCAAGGAACTGACTGACCTGGATTCTCAAGTACATCTGTGGCGCCGCGCTCACCTAATGACGCGACAGTTCTTGGTGCGCAAGCCTTTTCTAGCCCTGCGACGCCTGGATCAGTTGGTGAGTCGTATCGTCATCATCAGCGACCTGTTTCATCCCCGGCCGAGGAGGAGACGGACAACCAGAGCAGCCAAGCATCCCCAGACTCAAGGCCAGGCGACTCTGACTTCAAGGGATTGTGCTCTCGTTCGCTGATCCTCACAATTCTTACCGACTGGTCTCGTTTCGTCTACCCACTTGCCCCCCTTTTACACAGGAAGAAATTCCTGAAAAGATTCCTCGAGCATGAAGATGAGAGAAACCCGACATTCTGCGCCCTCGTCTTGGCCACGTGCGGCATGACTGTGTCGACTCTCCGCCGACGGAGCTTCTATCATTACCGGAGCGTCACGGTGGATAAATGCATTGACATGATTGAACGAGAAAACTTATTGTGGCCTATCTCCTACACCCCCGAGTGGTGTCTCTCACGTTATAATGTTGCCTCAGCTCTGAGCGCGTTGTATGGGTTGGATGATATGCGCGTATATCGATCTATCAAGGACGCCATGGCTGGCGTTCAATGGCTTCTCTTTCACGAAAAGGGAACAGAATCAGTGCATGACCAGGAGTTGATGAAGCGACTTTATTGGCTGCTTGGCATGTGGCAGCTGTAATACCCCCGATGTTTGTCCTGACCTGGATCTGCGACTAACAACAGTACTTAGTGGCACTGAAATACAAGGCCAGCCACACCTGACCTTCCTCCCCGGTCCTCCATTTACCCCAGCTTTACAGAATATTCGTCCCCGACCATTATCTGATGCGGAGCTGGGAGTACCTGACACGGAAACGAATATATCGGCATTATGGCCCACAGCGCCAGCATCGTGGCTTAAAGACGATGATCAGTACATCACAGGACTCAATAGCCTTGCTGATGTACTAATGGTCTGGGAACGAGCCAAGATTGACATGGCTTACAAAGAGCCTGAGGAGACACTTAGAGATGGCATGGCCCGTCTCCAAGCGGTGCTTGACAATCTTGTCCCTGAACTACGATGGAGAGGTGGCTTGGCAAGATTCCCGAAACCATCTCAGGGTCATGAATCACAGACGGTCAACATTTTGATCACATGCTTTTACATAAGGTCAAACTTGCTGCAGCATCTTGGTCAAGCACCTGGCATAAACCACCAGAGCATCGTAAGGTCAGTCACCCCTCCAATTGACTCGATTCTATTGACTTACCAACCAACAGCGACGTTCTTGAAGTTCTTGATCATATGCCAGAAGACATACACGAGTGCAATGGATTCACCTTGGTCAAAAAGGTTCGAGATATAGGTGCGGCGTATCTGCAAGAGCTTCGAGTCACATCTGAGGGGCCAACACAAGCGGTAAACGAGTCGGAGCAACGCATCGTTAATGCTCTTCTTACGAGATTGGAGAGAATGGATTTTAGACTGGATCAAGAGAATGCGTGTCCTGAGGACGATGCCATCTCTCCGGCCGATCGGCCTACTGATGTAAGGATGGGGAGCGTATAATTTAACAAACCCATCATACAAGAGCCAAGGCATTCTTTTCACTTTAAATAAATGTCTATCAATATTGAATGTGAGGGCTTTGCTTCCCAGTCATGGTCAAGTCCGCGCTGTGTGCCGGTGGAGAAATCTTCTCTGATCCCCTCACCCGAGAAAGCTTCCCCTCGTTCCTCTACCCAACCCCGTGGGGTACAGAAAATTTGACACTGGTCACCCCCAGACTTTTCATCGATCAGAGCTAGTTTCGTCCCCAGATACCCCGAAAAAACGTGTCCGGGAAGGATCATGCCATCCATTGAGGGCTGGGGTGGCACCTGGGCAAACTCCGAAATTTGCATCCGAGAGATGGACCCCATCGCCGACGCCAGTGGCGGGCGCTTCGCCATGAACGGAACAGTCCCGGCTAGTGCGCTGGGGGAAATTCCTTCTACAACGGGATGCCTGGTGGTTAGAACTTCCTTTTGTGTTCCTTCGTTCTCGATCACCAATGAATGACATATGCTACCTAGACGAACTGTTCCCCATTTGGAGAGTTGGGTCAATGCCGTAGAAGAGGACTATTTAGGGTCACAAGGACATAAACAATCTGGGGTGAGAAATAAGCGAGATCTAAAGCTTGACGCAAGAACGTAGAGCATGTAAACAACTGGACAACGGTTGGAATACATTGTGAAGCATCAACATGGCCCTAAATGTTCATATTATGCGTACCCAGCATAGACATGGTGGCTCATACATACCCGCGTTTCCTGTCACACAAAACAAGGATGGTCTGATTGTAGGTTACGCGGGGTGTGACCCATCGACTAACGTTAACTAGTGAACGATCCATGCTGCAAGGGGTCGCGAGTCAGTTGACCTGCAACCCTGACGCCAATGCATCGAGACCGAGTCGTCGGTGTATCCGGTCCCATGGGGAAATTTAGTGCATGATTTTTCTTTTAAATTCAGACGACAATCCTCCACATTTTCACCATCACCATTCATCTCAACCCTTCAACATTACCTTCACACTTCTTCATCTTTCTTCTTAATTATGAGCGAACCAAAAACCACCGTCGTGGTCGGTGACATTGAAGATGATCACGGCCTCAAAAAGCCAGAGCACGTCGAACATATCGGCCATGCTACTGCGGCAGAGGACCACCAGGAGGGTCCTATCAAGGCCATCCGAAACCAGCCCTGGGCTTTCCTCTGGTGTGTCTACGCCATTTACACACTCATGTTGACGAGCTTCGACAATCAGGCTGGTGGTATCGTCATCGGTATTCCCCAGTTTCGCAAGGATTTTGGAAGCGAGTTTGCAGGCGATTACGTCCTCCCCGCCAAGTGGCAGTCTGCGTATAGCGGTGGTCCTGTTGCTTCGTAAGTATCATTCTTGAGTTGACGTATGGATCAATTGGCTAAGTGATTGCAGCGCTGTAGTTGGTTCCCTTGGTGCTGGCTTGATCGCCGACAAAATCGGCCGCAAGTGGACTCTTTTCGGATGCTACATCCTCGTCTTCATCGCCATCACAGTCGAGACCATTAGCACCACCAACGCTGTCTTCTTCGCCGGAAAGTTCATTGCAGGCTTCCCAATTGGCGCCTTCATCACCGTATCCATGACCTACATCGGCGAGGTTGCTCCCCTGGCCCTCCGAGGAACACTCACAGCCGCTTCCGCCATCGCCTTTACCATCGGGCCCTTCATCGTCTCTCTCATCGCTAACGAGACAGGAAGCAGGACAACGCGCTGGGCGTACCGGGCCATTTTTGTCTCTCAGTACGGTATTAGCGGCCTGGGCTTCCTGATCTTGCCCTTCATGCCCGAGTCGCCCTGGTGGTTGGTCGACCATAACAAGATGGACAGGGCTGTCAAGTCTCTAAACCGCCTCGGTTACGATGCCGTCGACACGGAAAAGAGACTGGCCGTCATCCAGCTGACACTCCAGGAGATCCGCAAGGAAACCGATGGGGCCAGCTATTTGGAGTGTTTCCGCAAGTCCAACTTGCGCCGCACCATCATCTCGGTCGCTCCCATGAGCATCCAAGCTCTGTGCGGCGTCTTTTTTGTCGCTGCCTATGCCACCTACTATCAGCAGCTCGCTGGCTATACCGCAGACGAGAGTTTTAAGCTTGGCATCGTGCAGCAGGTCCTATCAATGCTGGGTAATATCACGTCCTGGTTCCTCATCGATAGGGTTGGTAGGCGAGACCTGACAATCTGGGGACTTGCGCTCCTCACTGTTATCTTGATGGTGACAGGCGGCCTTGCTGTAGCGGCAACCACTGGCGCCATCAAGGGAACAGTCGCCCTGCTACTTGTCTACTGCTACTTCTACAACGCCACTATCGGAGCCACCGCCTATACCCTCCTGACGGAGATTGCCACGTCTAGACTCCGCGCTAAGACGGCATCCCTCTCACTCGCCCTTCAGAACGGGCTCTTCGTAAGTTCATTCAGAACACGACCCTGGTTTTTAACTTGCTGACTAGAGAATCAAGACAATGTGGGCTTTCGTTATCCCCTTCCTCTTCAACCCCGACCAGGCCAACCTCGGAGCCAAGGTATCCTTTATCTTTGGCGCCCTGGCAGTCCTATGCATTATTTACCTCTGGTTCTATCAGCCTGAGTCTGCTGGCCGCTCTTATGAGGAGCTCGATGAGATGTTTATTAAGAAGGTGCCGGCCCGTGAATTCAAGAATTTCAAGACCGAGGCTGAGGAGAAGTCCGGACTTGCTTGATGGGGATGTATCTATTTTGAGTTACATAGTGTAGCTGGGTGTTGAGAGAAGCGAGCTTTTGAACTAGTAATGGAGAGGTAGGGAGAGATATGAAATAAATTAACTATCTATCGAGTGGCCCCCATGCGTTGAAGATGGCAATTCTCCCCCCCAGGTGCGCGTGTGAAACCGCTCGGCCTAGCCATTGGCCACGTTCTAAATATTGTTAAGACGCGAGCTTTCAGCCTTGAACTTGGTCTCCATGAGTCGAGACCACAAAGTGTTTGCAGTGTCGTATCACCTCAAGTTTTTTAGGCCTCATCCGTCTCTGGGCCCTTGGCCACCTTTGCGATAGAGTCGAGGCTTTCTGGTCTCTAATTCGCCGTACTATCTCTTCGGGAGCATCTTGCACACGACTGCGTTTGCGATCGAACACTACCTGAGAGCATTGCAGTGACAGTTATGGAACCGAGAGAGTATGCATATCATGAAAAAAACACAACAAGTTTCGCGTGAGCCTGAGACTAGATGCTGCATGCCAATACAGTAGAGCGCAGCTCGACACCAACCTTGACATTTGCCTAGAGACCAGTTAGGAGGATAGACCGCTAACTATTCATTCTAGATTTAGTTAACGGGGTAGGAATAATGTTACCCTTTGGCTTGCTCCGCTCTTACTATTTCAAGGCGAATTCCCCTGGCTTCCCCCCGACGAGATTTGGCGGCACCCTTCTGCACCTCTGTAGGACAGAACTCATGGGTCAATCTCCCCAAAGTATCTAGTAGCCCTGCTTTCACAAATCTGCAATCCTATTCACTCGCATCTAGTCTCCCAACCGTTTTCTCGAGGTGATCGATTGCCTGTTTAGCACTCTGAGGATCTGGTGGAGATGTCAGCGAGGCGCGGAACCTTTTCCGTGCCGAGCGTCCTTTCAACTTCAGCTTACTCCTGATCTTTTTCATCTCGCCGCCACTCTTGGGTTTATTCTCGTGGGTAATGCAGCAGAGCAGGGCAAGCATCTTGGCGGCTTCTGCCATCCCCTGGGCCTTGATGGACCATGATAACGCTATTTCGTCGTCACCACAGGCACTTGACGTACGTTCCCAGAGCATCGTAGTAAGCTTGTGGGCAAGCCCATTGTCCTGGAAGATCTAATATGAGCTGCTACTGCTCTAAGCTCAGCTGTCGTTTAGTGAAGCTTGGGTATAAGCTTTGGTTGTGTTATAGCTGTGTTATTTCCGTTGGGTTGCTCAGAGGCCTGCCCCCCGCCCCTTCGAGCCCTTGACCAAGCTGTTGTTTAGTGATTACTTATTAGTGGGAGCCCTGGCTGAGCTAAGAGTAGCTTGGGCACGTCTTAAGAAGAAAAATAGAAAAAGGATACATTGTCAATCTAGCTGCCTCCCTATCTGGTGCAGTAGTTGTACGCATATATCTCAAGCCCATATGCCCGTAATGCACCCCCTCTATCACCATGACATATGTTTGCCTAAACTCTCGAGTTATACATGGGCGACTCGATTAATTTCTCAAAACTACTAAAGCCCTCGGACCAACTTAAACAGCAGTAGCGAAACCGATGCGGGAGTTGGTGGTGTCATAGACAGAGTAGTAGTTCTCAAGGAACTTCTGTCCAATGATAGTGTTCACACCAGAGCTACCTCCGTCGTTGATCCAAGCGTAGTACTTGCCGGATGTCAGGCCAAAGTTGCTATACTGCGCAGTAGGAACAAGATACTGCGCGGGCGTAAGGGTGTAAGTCGTTGACCCAAACTTGATACCAAAGTTGGATGTGGGCTTTGTGGTGAAAACGGCTAATCCAGACGAGCTGTCTGTCTTGCCGCCAGCAGCAGACAAGAACTTGTTGTAGGCAGTAGTAGGGATGTAGATGAGGGTGGTGCCAGTGTCGACAATGCCACTTCCAGATGAGGCGAGGGTTGTAGATCCATAAGTGAAGCTAGCAATAGAGATACCCCAGTACGCAGCAGCAGAGCCGCTAGTGAGGGTTGGAAAGTAGGTGAGGGAGCCCGAGTACTTGGAGCTGTCGGTGCCACCAAGGGTCAACTCTCCGTTGGTGTCATCATCGTCGCTACCAGACTCGGGTCGGAAAGAAACACCGAGGACCTCAGATGAGATGGAACCCTGACTGTAGAGGTTGTCCATGAAGGTTGGGACTGTGTTGACGTTGGAGACGGTGCCCTCAGTAAGACCAACGGGTCCAAAGCCAATAATACCATCTACGCCAGAGAAGCCGGTAGCCTGGCTAGCAGCACCAATCGACTGTGCCGCGACGCTAAGACCACCGAAGCTGACCTTGTCCTTGTACTCGGTGCCAGAGAATGAACCAGAGCCGTAGGAAACAGAGACAGAGCCACCAGTGGACTTGCCGGACGATGTTGGCTCGCAAGAACTTTGAGCGCCACACCAAGTGTTGGAGGCTATGTCAGTGTTAGTCCACAATCTATATCATCAAAGTTATGAGAATTTATCACGTACATCCAGTGTCGACAATAAGCTCCCAGGTTTTGCCTCCTATGACGACAGGCGCGACATAAGAGACATCCTCGTTAGTGACAGAGCCAGAGCTGGCATCGACACGACCAAAGATGCTAGCCGGACCGTTGACCTTATGAATGCGGGCCTGGCCCTTTTGGACAAGGTCCTTGATTGAAGTGGCTTTGACGACGTGCTTCAAGGGAAGCACAGCCGTTTTGGCCCTAGGCTCAATGGGCGATGCCGAGACGGCAGCGGCAGCAGCAAGAGTAAGAGTGACGGCAAACAACATATTTGCAAGAAGAAGGGCAGTCGATAGATGATATGTATAGTTGGAGAAATGTTGATGAGATGGGCTGGTGTTGGATTTCAGACATGGAAGCTTGCTTTTATATGCTGCGAGGTTTATAACATATCTTGATCTGTACATCTCTTCTCGGCAAACCGGCATCGTAGAATCCATAGATATGTCCAAACTGTACAAGTCAGACTAGGATCCAAACGTTTGTCAAATGCTCTAGATGCTCCTACTCGTATGAAGGCGATGATACAATCGTTGGGTTTGCAGCCTCGTTGTCTGCTAGAAGCCACTAGCGTGTCACGACGAATAACACCTACCGTATTGGGTATCTTCCGTGTCCAACTCCCAAATTTGATAGGGTGCATATTCGGCTGAGCACCTGAACTAATCATCCGATGCAGAACTCGTCATCCAATAGACTTCCTTCAATAACATGTTTAGCGGAGTGTCACATTGGAACCCCGAGTCCGCAAGACGCGATCTGGGTCATATCTGGGTCGTATGATGCAGAGGGGTGATCTCCCGCTGCCGTGATAGCCGAAGATCTCTCGAAATGGCAGCTAAGTATGGACACAAAGTTGATTGAAGTAGTTGTGACTTTCCTCGCAACTTGATTGTTCATATATGGTGCGACTTTATTGAATGTTACTTGCAGGCTGAAATGGTTACGATGTCCAGCACTCATAAGTGGACTATAGAAGAAAGAATTAATTAAATAATTACCTATTAATACTCTTTAATATATTACTTTATCTACTTTTCTTTAGCTGTTTAGTCTGGCGTTTTCTTATATCCCATATACCTAGACCTTATCGAAAACAGGTTTTTACAGTCTAGTCGCCGTGGATAGCAAAAACAAAGATGTAATACCTTTAATTGAATGCTTGAACTAGTTGCGTATCTATTAACGTTCTAGAATGCAGATCATCCTTTTATGTGTTTAACGTACTAAGATATCTCTTCTATAATACCACCCTAAATCGGATAAATGTGCCGTCACTTATCGCCAAACATGTCTGGCGAAATCACTTGCCTGTTTCGCATAAGACACTCTGGCAAAAGTCCCGTTATCTCTGTAAAATAACCCATTTAGTATGTGATTTTCCACATGTCGCGGCTCAAAGCCGGGAACAGGCTAGGGCGCTTACATAAGTTCCTATCCTTCCTCTTTGGGCTTGCATGCTAAATTCATAACAGGGGATATACTCTGCCTTTATTGCCTCGGTCTTGTCTAAACCTGGTTAAGATGTCAATGACGTGCGCTGAAGGCTGTGTCATTGACCTCCAGGACAACCTCGAAGAAGCCAGGCGGGTGCTGAATGAACCTATCGTGCGGCCCAAGCTTGAGGAGACAGAAAGGGTTGAAATAAATCGCCAATCTGATCTTTTCGGGAGAACAAGGGGTGCGTCAGAGTCCGGATATTGATCATACTCCAGCCCCTGGTGCTTATGAGACAGAGACATGGTTTCAGAGGTGGAAAGGCCTTCTAGCAACCATCGTGGGCGCCGGTGCTGGCGCTTTTGAGCGTTTTTGGGTCATTATGGGTCAGTGCAGGAGGTGTGTGCATCAAGGGACCATTCGGCATATCGCTGGCAGCCGGCTACTTCACAGTTGCTGGTGTAGGAGGTGCATGTGTCACAGGAGGCGTGGTAGGACTTGCTGCTTACGGTGTTGTATATTTTGTTCCTTGAGATAGTTTTTGGACTTCTATGAAGAATCACTTCCGGGAAGTATGGAAGTATATACACGACACGTTTCTTTGGGTTTGGAACAAACTGAAGAGCTTGGCTGGTTTCTAAGCCTCGTTTGAGGCATCTGATTGTTTTACTATTGTCCATTTGACCCTCTTGGTTATCAAAACCCAGAGGAAAACCTTGAAATCGCGCATAGGTGTCAATATAGGTCTTGTTTCCCTTTCCTTCAGTCGGCTGCTATGTTTGGTTTGAGTTGGATGCTAGAATGTCGCCCCGAAGTCCACAACACCCTCTAGACTACATGATAAATAAGAAGATGGGTGTATAAATTGAAACTCTATTATCTTCCGAGCGCCATTATATCTTAAAATGGCTACTAAATCCCGGCGGCCGCTCTAGTTACTCGTGGATAACCTACGATCTTCTGGCTTAGCTATCCTGTCGAGGACCAGGCTTCAACTATAGTAACAAAGAGCGTATTTTTAACATATCATAGCATCATATCCCAATGCTAACACATGGGTAACCCATATACTTAGTGACCGAGCCCATGGGTTAATAATTATCGTAAAATCATCTATTGTCGTTTATTGCCCTGCGGAGCGGAGTTTGAGGAGCGGAGTTTGAACTGGTGCGGCGGAGTTTGTTGTGTCCGGAGCATCAGCGTCAGCGCCCGGGAACCCATCAGAAACCCGAGCCGCGCGTGTCGGAACAGCCAAGAAATCAGGCTTGCGAGTAAGCCTGGCGCTATTTCCTGATTGCCGTGTAGGCTGCCGGGTGTTGTGTGTTGAGAACCTCAGAGGATGCAAGTCAAGCATTGAGACAAAGCACAATTGCAGAGAATAAAGTTTCGGATACTAAGTAAAGTAAGTATTAGGTATGTTAAAGTATAAATATTGACTGCTACCCCTCTTTGTAAGGTTTGTAAAGGTACGCGTGATATTTATATGGCGTCGGATAGTTGACTCGGATCGCGCGCGCGGTTGACAAAGATGGAAGATGATGATTGGTCCACGATGCCAAATGACTCCAGGGGCTGATCATTAGAGGTCAGAGATGATGAAATGAAGCGCGCGGATGGCTTGAGAGTGATGATCCAAGGGATATAAAAGGTCATCGTCATCTTGCAAGCAGGTTGGTTCAATTCACAACACTCATCCTCCCATCAACCAGCACTATCACCAAGCATCCAATAACCATCCACAATGGCCTCTATCAAAAAGGTCGCCCTCATTACCACAAGCACTCGCAAGCCCAGAGTTGGCCCAAAAGTGGCCAGTGTAGTCCACAAGATCATCAAGAACAACACCGATACCTCCACTGGTGTCGAGATCACACCAGTTGACGTCGCCGACTTCAACCTGCCCATATACGACGAAGAGGTGATCCCCGCCATGGTCCCTGCGAAGGCATCCTTCTCAAAGCCACACACGATTGCCTGGAGCACCGAGATTAGCAAATACGACGCCTACATCCTGGTGATCCCCGAATACAACTTTGGCGTAGCCGGAGCCACCAAGAATGCCATCGACTACCTCTACAACGAATGGATCGGCAAGCCGGCCGCCATCATCAGTTACGGTATCCAGGGAGGAACCTTTGCTAGCGAGCAGCTCCACCGAACCCTGACGGGAATGAAGTTGCGTGTCGCGGAGACGAGGCCTTCCCTCAAGTTCCATGATGGCCATGGGCCTGATCTGTTTCTTGCCATGGGTTCAGGCAGTCTAGGCGAAAACACGAAAAAGGATATTGAAACTGAGGCCCCGAGCATTCTCAAGGCGGTGAAGGAGCTGAAGGAGCTGCTCGATGCCGAGAAGGCCGAGGCGTCGGCCTAATCAAGTGAAGAGAGCAATGGGAAACACTTCCAGTGTGGTCTTGTCAAGGTAGATGAAGGAGAGAAATAGAATCAGAATGACAAGTCCTTTAGCATTAAATAAAGGGGAGATATAATTCACCTGGAAAATTAGGCCAGTCACTCGTAGATATTTCCTGGCCTGTTCCAGTGTTATCCCCAGCCTGTGGCATCCGTGTCGATTCTCTCATTGAACCCCATGAGGATGATGGAGGGTTAAACTCCATCGATGGTGCGAGAGCAGAGGCGCCACCTTGAGCCCCCAAATCTACCAAAGCCCAATTTTCTAGCTCCTCTGTATTATGCAAAACATCATGTTTCCGCATGACCCGACCAAGTGGCTCTACCAGAGTAGACGCTTGCTGAGACTGTGCCTTTGCATCCTGCAGGATCCTCCATGCTACAGCCGCTTCTGGGGACTTGCTGATTTGTCTTGGTCCGTTCGTATCGAGGCAAATGTCGAGTAGTAGAACAAGGAATGCTAGAAATATGTGGTGCAAGACAATGGACATTCTCAACCGTGTAGAAGCAAAGTCATGTTCTTCCTCCTCCATTCGCATCTCCATGCGAATTATGTGGCGAGCTGACTCCACGCAGGCTGCACGAGACGTTGCATACGCCGGGCCTGCTTGGCCACGAGCAAGATAGGGGAGATGTGCCCTGCATCTTTGACCATGGACGAATAGGTTCAGTATGTATCCCTGGATAGTGATTTTGCTCGTGTTTCTGTTCATGGCAGATGAGACGTGGTTGAAGCATAGGAAATCAGGGGCGTCATCCCAGAAGCGAGATATTCGCGCCTCCAATTCCTGCACAAGCTGAAAGCTAATAGTGTCCGGACTCAGCGCGGCGAATTGAGCTCTCTCGAGCGATACGCGGAAAATTTCCGCAAAACGGATACGCTCGAGGAAGTATGACATACAAGTCGGTTGGTCCCTCGACCTTCCAACTATCTCTTCCCCGTCGATGCAGTCTTCGTCATCGATGTTCTGAGGTTTGTTTACTGCCATCTGAGACGGATGAATCGTGTAGGCACCTCCAAGGGTACCGGAAAGTCCAGCAACTATCCTGCTTAGTGGTTAGATGCGTACAACCTATACAGGCATCCATTATCTTACCAATCAGTGGTGCATAGGTACCACCAGATCCTACGTCCAACTTCCGCCTCAAGCTTCGTGAAGCTTGACCGATGGCCCAAGACCTGCCGCGGAGAGTCGATGCAATGAAGCCCTAGCTCGCGCGCCATCGTGATTGCTCTAGAGAAGAGGGACCTCCACTTGACCGAAACTCCTTCCAGGTTGACTATCGAGTAACAGAGAATTACCAATGCCTGGGTGGACTCTAGGGATACATGCGGGGTTTGCTGGATATAATCTAGAACATCAATGCCCGCCTTTTGCCAAAGTGATGCCTGTGAACGCGCCTCAGATACACCGCAGAAGAGGTTTCTCGAAAGGTCTTGGGCAGTCCACAAACAGGTAGAATTTGCAAAGATGGCAATGAGCAGCGCAATGGGTCCCATGGGAGCTGTGTTTCCCTGGTTGATCGTGTCATAGACTTGATCAACAAGACGTCTGACAGAAGGGCCGTGGATAACATGATGAATAAATGAAATATCACTTATGTACTTGTCGACAAGTCTCTTTGCTTCTTGGCGATCCGGGAGCCAGAGGCACCTGAGGGGCTCAGGCTGAACAGTGAGTGATGGCAATGCCTCGTTATGAGAAATGAAAGACCATGGTCGGGTGATGAGCCGAACAGGACATGTTCTAACGATGATGGGATTTGAGTGTGCGAGATCCTTCCGAGAGTATTAGTGCTTGATCATGCCGGGGGGGGGGTTTACTGGCTTACTCCTGCTTTCGGACCCATGCACAGCCGTTCCAGAAGTAAGGCATCCGATAACCAGTTCTGGACATTGGAAGGGAATTGCCTCTGCCCTGTGTCTTCACTAAAGGAGGGCTCAGAAGACGGAAGTTCTCTCTGACTAGTTCTGGTAGCAAGTAGAGCTTCCAATGATTCTAATCGCCTGAGTAATTGCTCATTAGAAACCTGAGGGTCTGCAGGCGGTGTCGCTTCCCGACCCCGGGCTGTAGGTGGCGCTTGGCATTCCACTCCCCTAGCGGTACAATTAGTACAGGGGAATTGGCGATTACAGCGGAGCTTGCGCTCTCTGCAGAGAAGACAAGATATAACGCGTGTTCGAGGAGGCCGCGGATTTGTCCGCGAGCGGCGATGCATGGTTCCGGGTGTCGGACGTCTGGTAGGTCGGTAGAAGGATTGAGAGACCGGAGGGGACGACACGGAGTTGAAGTTGATCGGAGATTTACCGGGCCCGGACTTAACGGACTCCGCGGAGTTGAGTGGGGCATCGGACTGTGGAGAACTGTAGTTATTGGTCCATTTGTCTTGGCGCAACGGGCCTCGTGTTAGTGGCGCCTGGGTTAAACCATACGGTTCAAGTCAGCCATTGTCTTTCTGTAAAGTCGAGAGTGAAAATGTGGGATAGTTTGTTTATGCCACCGTACAAGAAAGATTGGGGGGAGGCTCCATGGCCGTTGCAGAGGTGAAAGATGGATGTTCCCTCTATCCATACGCCGGCACTTAGTAGATCGGGGTTGGTCTTTTGTACATGCCAGGCTGGGTTAGTGATATAGCTTCGCTTTCTAATCTACTCTATAACTACCCGGTACCATGTGTCGTTTTGACTTCAGTCTCAAATGTCTACAGCTAGACCAAAACTCCCTTTGCCAACTCGTAGCTCCACGCAATTACGCGTTCGACAGTTTTGACGACAGGGAGGCAATGCATTACGCAAACCAAAGGATGAACTCATCTTCCGCATAGACCGAGATCACAAAGAGGATTCACACTTGCTTTCATATGTACAAGTCCATGGAAAGCTGCATCACATTGCGACAGATCCATGGAGTTTGGAGTTTGTGCTGGGGATAAGCTGCGCCGCGGATATCGGGTTACAAGAACGAGTTGCATGGATTGCAACTAGATGTACGAGAGTTCATAAGACAACCTTGATGTCTTAATGAACTTGCATAATTTTTGAGTCACCGCCGCTTTCTATACTTTCGGACAGAATGCACGGGACGCTCCATGCCTGCTCCGGAGCCGATGGCGGCTCTCTCAATCATTTAGCTTAGTTATCCTATCTTGGGCCGGGCTTCAACTACAACAAAGAACACATTTGACAACCATCTCATTTCTCTCAATTTATCGGCTTGATTCAAATTGTTGATATTCAAGTGGCCGATATCTATGATGATGATAGCAGAGGCAATCTGCGATCATAGCAAAGAATATCCTTCTCAATGCTCTATCCGACCTACGCAGTGACAGGTGATTAAGGGGAACAGCTTAGGCTCAGAGATTTCTATAAATGGTTTACAACGTATCTTCTAAACCCTGTTTCTAGTATTGTAAAAGAATGAAAAATCAGCTAATCTATGAAAGGGAATGAAACTTTACAGCTGTCCAATCTTGATGATCAGCTTCTTTCCAAAGACCTTCTCACTCTTGAGTTTTCGAAGAGCCTCTCCTACTCCCTCCAAGCCTCCCTCCACCACCTCCGTGGGATGACCTGTCAACCAGCCACTCGCCAGACCATACGCGAAGAGTCGACTGACAATATACCCAAGGCACTTCTCTTCCTCCGTGCCAATGTGTGCGACCATAACATTGATGTAACCGCCATCCACATGACCTGCAACCTTGGCTCCGCCTTGAACAGTAGCAACAAGTGGCTTTCTTCCGTCCAGACCGGCTTGAAGTCCCAAAGCATCACCAAGGATACCCTTGTAATCGGGATCGCCATCGACATTTGTGGCACAATCCAGACCATGCCAAGCTGGTCCCGCACCAGCCTTGACGATAGCTGACTGGATTGCAGCTACTAGCTCGTCATGTGGTTTCCGGTAATCAACAACGACATCGCCCTTCTCATTGTCGAGAAGCCCATTGACAAAGTCGCTGGAGTTACCGGCTGTTGCAATGATTGGGTGAATGTTTGCTGCTTTGGCGAGTTTGATGGCGAGGGCACCGATGGCTGTACCAGCGCCGTGGATGACGAAAGGAATTTTCTCCGTCACAGTAGGTGACCAAGGTGCCGGAAGACGAAGGACGTGATAGAGACCATATGCTGCAACAAGGCCGTTCAATGGAATAGTAGCAGCCTACGTGTTTACGTTAGTCATGGACGCTCCTAATTGGGCAGAAGGGTGGGAGTTTCCGTAAACATACCTCCTCGAATGTAATGTGATCAGGAATATGGAACGTAGTAGAAGCAATCGTGATAGCAAATTCGGCAAAAGAGCCATGTTCTGTGCCAATCTGGTGCATGCCAGCCACACGATCTCCAGGTTTGAACTCGGTCACCCCAGCGCCCACCGCCTCGACAATACCTGCGATATCATCGCCAGAGTTCACAGGTCTCTGTTGAAACAGTGGAACTTTCCAGTCCTTGGGGTTCGTTCCTGGCACTCTAGTTAGGGGGCTCGTGTATTATTATGGTGGAGGTAGACGTACCTGATGCAGCTACTTTGATGAGAAGTTCACCGGCCTTTGGGACCGGGATCGGCACATCTCGGATCTCAACTTGAGTATCCGGTGATACCCACGCTTCCTTCATTGTTGATCTTTGTGTTCGTGGGTGAGAACTTGGCTGGGGTGTTGTGATTGAGACTGGTTGCAACTTAGCAATACCGAGCCTCGACATCTACCAGTTATATATAAACTAAACCAGCAGAATAACAGAATCGTTCTATGGAGATTAAATCTCTCCGAGTGCTTTCCAATCGCGTAAAAGTCGGTGGAAGATTAGGCCGCCTCGTCGGAGGAGAGGATAGGGGATCTTGCCGAGTTGCTTTGAAATGAGGCTTAAGAGCGGTCTCCATGGACTTGTCGTTCATAATCACGTAAGAATAAAGTTTCTGTGCACTGACATCACATCACTATTAGGAAGTTCTCCATGGAGGACCAGGTCTAGTGCCACACAAGTCCGCGGACTTGTGAC